>JAHREE010000367.1:4744524-4880135 GCA_033628505.1 Tringa tobata | reverse complement strand
CAGCAAGAGGCCGAGGAAGTGGGCTGTGTGAAATGGTTTGTACCGGGGAGACTCCTTTTGTGGAAAAGGGAGTGTGGTCAACGGGAGGAAACAGGAAAATAAACAGATTGGAATACTTTGGTTTTTTACCGTAAGAAAATGCATGTCTTCCAGCGGCCGTGATGTGGCAGGTACCCAGAGGGGCGTTTGAGATGGCAGCTTGCAAGGGTTGCCCAGGAGAAGACATAATACCAATTTTGAGGACAACTCTAATAAAACATCCCTGCAGCTCAAACCATGTGGGTTTGAGGCCAGTGAGGTTCTGTTTCCTCTTCCAGCAGTGCCCCGGGGCAGGGAGATGCCCAGGGAGCTATGAGAGGACCAGGCCGTACCTGCTGGCACTTCCCGGGAACGCTTCCTCACTTCCTGGGAATGCTTCCTCCCTTCCTGGGAATGCTTCCTCCCTTCCAGCCAGCTGTGTTGTGGGAGGTGGTCATCCTCCCCGGTGACTGCATTCTGACGAGGAGTGCTGATCTGTTCTTCAAGGGTCAGATGGACAGTGAGAGGTTTTGTTTCCTTCCAGGAGCGAAGTCAGGCTGGGAAAACAGATAAGCGGGAGAAGCTGTTTTGATAACGATCTGTTCTGGCAACACTGAGACGGTCACAGGCTCCATTCTGCAGAAGGCGAAAAACTGCAGAGGCCTCAAAACGAAAAGAGGAGTCATGACCTTTTTGAGAAATCCTTCCTGTTCCTTGATCAAAAGTGGAAAGAATAGAGGAAATACTAGTGTTAGGCAAGTCGAGAACTTGGGTTTTGTGGAACACTGGGATAAAGTCTGAATTAAGCTGGGTGTCTGTAGGCTTAATCTCATTAATATGGGTGCCAATTTCCTGGGTGATACAAGGGCAAGGGCAGCTCAGAGAACAAAATATCTTCATTCCACGTTCTAAAAAGGACAACCCTAAAGCATTATGAAGTAAATCCAAATGTTACACTGTATGTAAGGGGTACATCTTTCACTTTATTGCGTTTTAATGTTAGGAAACTCAAGGATGTAAGACAATTTGGAGCTTGAGAAAGATTATATGATTAATATAACAAAGTTAGTGGGTACAGTCTTGCATGATGTTGAAATTGATGGTTAGACTCTGTTCTTCAGTATGGAAAAGGTAAAAAGGCTGGTGTATTATGCAACTGTCCATTAGTTGCTTCAAAGTCACAGAACTTTCAGAAGAATAAGAATTATTTATACATTATAGTTTTAATTCCTTAAACAAAACATGCTCTGCCATGCCATGGACCACATGATCTTGCTAGAGAATATGTTGAACTTCTTAATGGTCTATTCCTAATGTGTGGGAAGAATAAAGTTTTTATCATTATTTCAATCTCAAGGAAGTATGTTGGGGGAAGTATAAGTCCAGTGATAACTCTTTGGTAACATTTAAAAAATACATTTTCTTAATGTCCAGTACAGTGTACTTCATACCAGTTATGAAGGAGAAGGAGACGCTGATCATTGACTGGAAAATCGCTAGTGTCAAGATGCTTCTGAGTCAGTCATGGTTGGTGGTATGAATGTAGCCAGCTTCTAGCCAAAGGATCTTGTTATGCTGTACAGTTCTTCCACATCCATCTGTCTTGCATGAGTATTTGTACGCAGTGATTAATGCTGTCACATGCAGTATAGCAAAATATTGCCAATATCTGTAGAATTTTTCAAGGCTATCATTCTAGATTCCCCTAACAGGACTGTTGCATGGAAATGAAGGAAAGTGATATTGGACAAGAAGCCCAATATCGTTATAGTCAAATGGGTACGTGGAAATTACAGTGGCACCAAAAATCAATACATGAACAAGGGATCAAAATGGAAAAAGAGTCAAAATAATGAATGTACAAGTTGGAAAAAGTGACTGATTCAGGAAAGTTGAAGAGAGATTTAAAATAACTGTAGCCATGGAGGGTAAAGTTAATGGACAGTAGTTTATTCATGTCAGGAATGAAATAAAGGACAATCACACCCAATGTTTGATAAGGCCATTGCTATATATAGAGCGGTGAGGTGTGGAGGAGAAGAGGATGTTTGATTTTGGGACATCTCACATATATTATTTGGTCATGATAGTAAAAGGTAATGGTCTGTAGCAGGGGAAGGCATCATGCAACAATCAGTTCTGCACAACAGGACTTTATAAATTCCACCCAGGATTCTCAAGAGTAACTGGCTGAGGAGGTCTGTGAAGTGCTTCTGTTAAAAATTAACACACCTTGGGATTTGCCAGCCAGGTGATGTTGACAAGGATGTTGCTTTATTTAATATGTATTAAGAGGGTAGTTCAAAAAGGTAGATCTTACGAGATAAACATGAATAGTTTTCTCATAAGTTAATATATCTATCTGTTGGATGTGCTATGTTTAGACCACGTTTTTTCTTGAAATTAACATGATGAAGTGAATGATTCAGAGGAGCACTGTGTAGTCATCTAATGGGAACATTTTTTGTAGTACCCTGGCAGGTGCTTTACTGTGACCCTTAGGACTTAATGGGGAACGAATAATCACACAGAAGTAAGTATCGTTCCTACTTTGTGAGTCAGTGTTTTGGAGTGCTTGTGTATATTTTCAGGAAGATTATGGAAATTTCAGGGGGAATTAAAGGAGGACTGAAAATAATCCTGAAGATGCAGAATGTATTTCAGGATGTGCGGCTTAAGGATGTCAAGATTAAGAAGTGATTTAGGAAATAGCAGTGATACCTGAGTTAGCATGGAATTTATGTGCATCTTATCTGCAGTAATATGTCTTTACTTGCTGTTTTAAATTGAATACAGCCAATTTTCACCCAGTGCATCTTCTCATGCTATAAAATTCACCCACATTAACAATCATCTTTTTCATGTGCCGGTGTCCCTACGCATTGATCAAAGGTTAATTTGCACTACAGTCACATACAGAACAGCAAACCATTCTATTGCTAACTAGGTAGCTCATGTCTCAGTAGATATCTGGTCCTACTACATGAAGCTCACCGTGGGCTAGCAGATCTGTCTGATGAGCAGCGTGTGGTTTACTGATGTGATGAGAGAAAAACAAATGACTTAAAAAGGAAAAAAAAAAAAAAAGCAGCTACCAATCAAGTACATTGCGATTTTGCTGTGCTGCTGCTCTCTTTTCTTTCTATATTGACTCTGTAGGGCCAGACCCCGGCCCCCGAGTACCCCTGGGAGGGAGGATGCAGCAATCCTTCCCACAAGGTCTCCCTGCAGGGCTGTCAAGGTGGCTTGAGAGAAGTGCAGATTCTGGTTTGCTAAGGACTGGTGAGGAGACAATGGGACATAGGGGTGAGCACAGCACCCTCCCTCTGTCCTTCTGCACTGGCCCCACAGATTGAGATAAACCATGCAGAAAAAAATAAATTACATTTTCATTCTTATTTTCAAGGCAGGTGATTGACATTTGACCTATTGCATCTGTTCAGAGGACAGATTGATGAGAGGTATATTTGGTGCCTACTTGTTTAATCTGGAGGATGTACTACACTCTGTTTCCTAGGAAAAAGGTGGACTCCAGCCAAGCTCTGAGCCCCGTTCAGATGATGCTTCTGGGAGTGGGACAGGAGGAATGCCCAGAAAAGTGTGGCAGGCGGTGTTCCTGCTGCCTGCTCCTTTCTGTGGGAAGCGTCTCCCTGCATCCTGATAGCTGTTGGTATAAATCCTCACATTCTGGTGCGTAGGTGGGAGGCATACTCCAATTCCTCAGATTCCCAAATATGTATCAGATCTTAGGGCCTTGGGAATTGCCTACCAATTTGGGTCTATTTTGGGGGAGTTAGTGTTAGCAAACCTCACAATTTGTTCTTTTTACCTTATAGAACCTTGGTGGTGAGCGCAAAGAGAAGCTGAATGCTAAATCCTTTCAGCAGTGTTGGAAAGTAAGCTGTGACAGGAAGAAAACTATAGTAAAGTGCAACTGCAGAGAAAACCTGAGACTGAACTTCCATCTTAGATAACGCTTAGTATCTTTGTGGCCACAACAGATTTAAGAGAATGACTCAGTAGTCTTTCACCTGGTGTGACCACTGAGACTCACCACTGAGAGCCATACAACAGCCCAGGTTGGAAGGGACCTTAAAAGATCATCTGGACCAACCTTTCATGGGAAAGGGAGCATAGGTGAGATTATCTAGTGCCTGGCCCAACTGCATCTTGAGAACCTCCAGTGATGTGGACTCTACCACTGTTACGGGAGACTGCTCCAGTTAATGATTGTTCTCACTGTAAATGCCTTTCTTATATCAAGATTTTTGTTGATAACTTTGATCATCAAGTTCATGATCTTGCTTACTGTGGCATTTTTAAGATTGTCACAATGTTTCTTATGCTTCACAACCATAATATTTTTATAAGTTTTGTTAATTTTGTATCATATGCTATGTTTTTCATGGAGACTATGCGTGTCATAATTATTTAGATGACAAACTCAATATTTAGAGTGGATTTTTTTGGTCAGTTTTAGGGGCCTTTATTACCACACTTTTTAGGTTCCTCTTAGGATTGCATTCAGATCTTATCCAGGCTTGCTCTGTGACTTCCTACTCTGTTTCTATTCTTGGGAGTTTTCTCAGCTTCTTTCTCTGCTCTCATCCCCTCCAAGAATAGACAGCTATATATCTTGCCTTATATAATTCAAATTCAGAGTCTTGCATTTGCCTTTGTTTTGTCAAGTACCTATGTTTTAGGAATTAGATACCCATGTTGTTTCTTAGGTTTATCTTAAAATGCAGGCTAGTAGTTTACTGTTGACGACAACATTTGGTTCTTCCATAAATCGAGGCGCTTCTAAGCAGACATACTCTTAAGAACTAAGAGTGGGAATATTTATTTGTGATACAGACTTTTTATTCAGGGATGGGGATGCAGAAAAGGAGGGTAAAAAAGAGCAAGTGTTGAGCACTTCGGAGGAAGGCAACCAGAGGAAGGAAATACACCTAAGTCTTGTTGACTGCTGGTCCTGCTCCAGCAGAGATAAGGAGGTTGCAGGTCTTTGAAGGCAATGGGCAATAGTGCAGCAGCATCTGCAAAGAGCTGAATGCAACAAGATGATGATAAAGAGGAAGTGCTGAGTACTGAAACTTTTGGTTTTAGTCAGTCCTAAACTATCTTTCAGAAGAAGCAATACTTACATAATCCAAATTATGTACAGATTTTCAGAGGTGCCAAAAAATTTCTTGTCCTACTGATTCTGAAGCCTGTAGTCTTCATACGTGGGCTACGTGTTGGTGGGTTTCTCCTGACATCTTTGTTATATTTGCTATCTTAATATGTTAACTATGTAAAAACTGCAGCATTAGCTTTTAAAATGTTCTCTCTACCTGCCAACTTCTTTTCTTCCCCTGCCCTTTGATGTCTTGAGTGTACTTGCAGAAGAGCTTCATCCAAAATTCTCTGATGAAAAAATCCTGATTTCCGTCTGAAATGTAAAGTACTGTCAAACAAAGATTAGTGACTGTTTATAAAACACCTTTTGTTGCAGAATATCTTCTCTCAATGCTAATTTATTTAATTCTGATGCAATGTAAGGAGCAGCAGCGTAGTAAAAGTACATTGTAAAAGTATTCTTGAAGTTAGCAGTGCATGATGGATTGCTAGTATTGAGCCATTATAGGGATTTAAATTACAGCATGGGAATTTTTGGGAAAAATAGAATGACTAGAAAAGTTTTCTTTAGCATTGTTTACTGTGTCTGTGGAAGAGTTTCTAAGTTAAACATTAGTTTGTGCTACAGTGATAAATATTTTATTAATAAATTATATCATAGCCACAGGCTATGACAGTGCTTTGGAAAGAAGAGTATTAGCATGTCTATTTTACAGCCTGTTTTTCAAAGATAAATAAATTAACTGTAGACGGGTACAGCTAGAGGGGTTTCAAGGAGAACATTTATGAATTGCAGAGGGCTAAAAGAATAATCAGGGCCTGGAAAATGTGAGCAATCCAGTCTGGTTAGTTTATCAGCAAAAAGCTTATAGGTTTGAGAGTAGTTATTGGGAGATTGGAAAGTTGTTATTAGGATGTTTTGATGTATTAGGATATTACAGTATTCATGGCCAGAAGTTAAAACAGGACAAATTCAGACTAAATAAACTTAACATTAATAAATAAACTTAGTATTAATTGTCAGAGTAGATGACTACTGGAACAATTTAACCAAAGCAACAATGGGACTAGCAGTTTTAAAGTAAAGATTGACATTGCGTGGTATGATCCTCTGAGTCCTTCTCCTGTTTGGCAACTGATGGAGAGAAACTCAAGTGAGAATGGAAGTGGCTCCATGGAGGAGCTGAAGAAGAGAGAGTATAATTGGAGTGTAATGAACTGAATCCAGTGAGGATGGAGAACAGAATAGGACCTCGCTTTTAAAAGGGAGCAAAGAAGAAGTACCAGGGAAATGGCTGAGGTTAGAGTGGGTATTAATGAAACAGAAAGACAGGCAGTACCAGAGTCAAAGAGAAGGTCAGTAAAAAGGTTTAGTAGAGTATTTGAAATAGGATTATTTGGGGAGTATTTTTTATACTTAAGTTATAAACTGAGTCTGAGCAGGTGACCCTCGGCTCCTATTACATCAGCAGGGAGAAATAAGCACTCCAAGGGTGAGATTCATCTGACCTAGTTAAGACGTCCATCTTAGGATAAGATTATTGGCTGTAGTTAGGTGGCTAGTTCAGACCCAGCTGTCTAAATATTAGATGCATGTGTTATGACAGCCAAATCCCCTTTCAGTATCAGAAGAACAAAAGGCAAGAAGGTGGTGGACCAATGATGGGAGACAAGGGCTAACAGAAAACCACAAAGGACCACTGAAGGTGCAAGGCTAGGGGAAGGGGGAAAGGACTGCACTTGTAATTCAGCATTGCTCTGTGCTCCTCAGGGAACCTGTACTCAGGGAGGCAAATCACACACACAGGACACAAAGGACTTTGTACCAAGAAGGCTGTATTTCTGTACTGCCTTTATTGCAGCTTCTGCTTAGACATCAGGAATGGTGTATCAGTAGCTATTGATAATACCAAGATGGAGCAGGATTAGGGTTAACAAAAGGAAGAGGGCAGGCTGGGGATTAGGAAGTGGGGGAGAATCAAAATGTAAGGGTTCTGCACCCTGTAATGGCTAAAGAGGGTCCTTAAGATAACTGTACCTTACAATAGCTCTGAACTGAATCAGTCGAGCTCTCCTTCTATGTACATCATTTGTTTGCTTTTGCTCTGTATCGGGATAGCCTGGGAAGAGAAGGGAGGACCAGGAGAAAGCAGCAACGGTGTTAGGAGAAAGCAAATAAAACTGAGGAAAGCAAAGGAGTGGGAGCACTGCTCTCCCCAGTCATTAACTTGTTACAGGAATAGAGCAGACACCTAATTCTGAAAAACTCTATGAGAAAACACAAAACTTCTTTTCCTTCTCTCTCACTGAGCCTTGTTCCTGTTTATATATTTAGTTATTCCCTTATGAAAAAGGAAAGTGTAGTCTCTGGCTGGATTTATTTACTTTCATTTTAAAGGAGACATTGTTTGGCAATTTTATTTTTCAACAGGAAATGGCAAATGTGCTGATTTGTTTAATGATGTTGAGATTCCCTGGAGGAGTCCAAATTCCTTTTTCTTTTGCCATCTGTAGAACTGAATGTCTTATGAAGATAAAATCTCAATAAAGGTAAACCATGCAAACAGATGTGACTAAAGGGCTGAGAATTTCTGTGCCTGTGTAGAGAAGAATGCCTCAAAGACAGTGGTATTTCAGGCTGCTTAACAGTGGTGTGGGTGCTTAATTTTTGATTTTCTGTCACATGTTAGAAGAAATCATAGTAAATGGAGTTGGTATTTTGAAGTAAGGCAATGTAATTTCATTTTTAATTGTTTGGCCCCTGAATGATGCACAGTACTAGTACTTGAGTATACTTGCTCCTCACCTTAGTAAAAGTCCTGAATGCTAAAAATTATGCCAGTGTCTGAATGTAGAACATGACTTCAGTCATCTACTTTTGAAACAGTTGCCATGTTGTATATTGATAAAATCACATTAATATATTAAAAGAATTTTGGGGTTTTTTTAATTTCATTTTACACTGATTAATGAGAGACTGGAGCAGATGGGGATGTAATTTGCCTATAGCAGTCATGTAAACCTTGTCCTGCAGAACTCATCTGTGGCCTTAGAGCCTGAGATCTGCTTCCTGGGGACATCTGTCATTTCTTGCCTCCACAGGGATGCAGTAAAACCACCTTAAATGTAAAAGAAACCAAAGAGTTTATCTCACCATTTTCCTTTAGCAGAACAAATCCTATATATGACTGTAATTTCACTGAATTTCACTGAATTTTTAGAGTTGGAAGGGACCAATAATTGTATTGTTCTCAATTTTTTGGTGCTGTAGAAATTAGCAGGTCTCTGACTACAAGAAAGCCAGGGTTTCACCCACCTGGATTCTGAAGTTGATGATGAACATGGGCTTCTTCAGGTAAGATGAAACAATCAGAAATCAAGGGAGGAGGTTACAGATAACTGGGCAGTGTGTCTGTGGGAGGGAATGCCACGTTTTACATGTCTATACATTGTCTTAACATAGTATTTATCTTGTTTAACTTAACCCCCCTCCCATATTCTGAGGCCTCAATTTTAGACTTAATTGGGTTATATAATGGTACAGAGGCCTGTTGCAAGGAGCAAAATTAATATCAGAAGCCTAACAAAGCTCAATGCAGGAATTATCCATCATTTTATATCATGCTTGTTTTCTACTCGGCTGCCATCAGCTTCATAGCCTTCATATTGACACTCCTTTGTTCCATGGTTTACAAGTAGAGAATTCCCACCCCTTCCCCCAAGCATTACCACTATTGATTTACTCTATGGGAATAGGGAATTTGATTAGGTTAATGATTCTGTCTATTCCTGAGGAGTTTGTAAAAAGGGAAAAAAGATGCCTTTTTTTTTTACTTTCGGTAAATTGGGATATAGGGATAGTTGGTCAAATTCTCCCTCAGCTGGCATGAAACACAACTGACAAAAGTCTAATGCAAAACCAGAGGAAATACATCCCACCATAATCCCTTCCCCTCCCTCCCCCAAGTAATCTTTTGGTTAAGAGCAACTCAGAACAAAAGTAACACAAAGACTAAAGGTCAGATTCTACTACTTTCATTTCTCCGTGTTAAAGAAATACGGGGAAGTAAAACATGATGCTTACTCTGAAAAAAATGCTGCTATCTTCTTCTTTGTGGCCCTTTAGCAAGTATTTTGTGTGAACTAATTGGGAGTGGAAAAATATTAAATCCAGAACTGTATTTTGGTAGTAATTAATAACTCACTAAAGGATTTCAATATCTAGATAAACTATTTTGAACCAAAGGAAAACCTTTTGATCCTGGAAAGGGAACAAAGTTTTATTCCACATGTGCTTTAAAAAGTTTTCTAATTTTTAGAATCCAGAATGCGTTTGCTGTGTATCTGTGCCTGTTTTAACTCCTGTTGCTGCTGTTATAATGATATTTCTGACTGATACAGATTGTTAGTCTGACAGAAAGTCTCATATACTTTCTTTCCAGATGGTAAGCTCAGGCTTTTGCAATACTGTGCTCCACTTCCTTCCTCACCAGAAGATTTTGAACTTCTGGTTTTAGTCTCTCATGTCAGATCAGGATATACAGCAAAAAAAGGAGTCTCATCCCTATTGTGTTGAGTAGGATGAAGTGATGAAGAGATACAAACAGAAGTGGGATATATGTAAGGTAACACCATCTAGTGTGATGGACTGGGGTCTCTGTTCTTACTGTTCTTTTCCAAATTTTTGTGGCCCTCCAGTGAAAAGTAATTTTTAGGGAAAGAGGCAAAGGAGAGCAGCAAGGAGCCTTTGTAGATGTTTCAAGTGCGACAGAGGAGAAGACAAAGAGTTTTCTTGAAAATTTAATGATGGCAGGATGTGAGACTGATAACCTGTGAAAGACCTAGAAGGAACGATAATAGGCAGGAGGTGGTGAGAGACAGGTGGACCACTGTTTTTCTGTGCTGCTTGCTGACATGATGATGTGAAAAGCAAAGTTTCTAACCCTGGTTGAGCCTATTGGCAGACCTGTTGTGACTGAGCCCAGCTTCCTCATGTGACCTGCGTCCTTGCACAGCACTGGATGTTGTTTTCTGGCCATCCCCTTGTGTAGCACGTGATGGTTGGACCTGTATGTGTTCATTTCTGGTCGTTTTTACTCTTCATTGCTACTTAGTTGTTTCTGGGTTTGGCCTTGCATTCCTTTTAGTGACAGTCTTTTCTTTACTCTGAGTCACTCCAAGTTGCTGCTGCCACCATCACTCCCTGCTTTGTGTGCTGGGACTTCTCCTGCGAGTCAGGGAAGAAAGAGAAGACTTAGGAAAGAATTAGGAAAATGGGAGGGTGGGGAGGAGAGGGAAGAAGATCTGATGTCATGTTTTTTCCTTACAACATACTGCCCTTCACTGTTACTGTGCAAGCTCACCATGGGCTATATTCCAGGGAAGGATTTTTCAAATGAACCCTCTGTCTAGTCATAAAAGTCTGTTGCAGTCCATTTAAACTTGGCAAAGTTGGGGCATTGCCATGTGTGCAATGGAGGATCTGGTGCCAGGTGACAACCAGCTGGTGACTAGGCCTGCAAATGGCCGAGGCTGGGAGGGACGGTGGCGAGGGCCTGCTCCTGCCCACGCTGCTAAAATGGGCCATGTCTATCTCAGCCCGAGTGTTTTGTTCTATGTCTTAACATTTACAGGAATTTCTGTTAGCCAAGCAAAACAAAACAAAAGGGAAACCAAAACAAATAGTGAAGTGGTTTTGGTGGGTGTGGAGGGACTAGTTCCCCTGATGTCAGGGGAGGAGCTGATGAAGAAGACAGAGAAGAATTTCGGTCTTGCCTAAGCTGCAAAATCTGACGGGTGCGTGCTGCACACATCTGTGCACCCAATGTCATCTGAGACGTGCCCGACGCTGTTTCATGTGGATTAAAGATTAGTGATACCAGGCTATGGGTGCAAAAAACCCCAGTGAAATATGAGTCCTTGGAGTAGAAAGGAATCTGAGGCAATTGGCATAGAGATTGTAATCTTTCTTTTCCTGCTGCAGGATATACAGCCTTTATTTTAGGCTCTCTTTTGTAGTTTAAGGCAATCTTTGTTAAGAGCTGACAATGGATGTACATTAATCTAGTGTAGAGGGCCAAGTATGATGCTAGAGGCAATGGGAGGACTCTACAGGGTTTTGGGAAAAGGAAGCCAAGTCAGTATTCAGTGTTCCTGAAAGGGAACATTTAATAATAGGGGGCATTAAAGCAGCCAGACAGAAAGATAAAATTGTGTGTCAACAAAATGGGAGAGCAATTCTGTGGAATCGTGGCTCCTGTGAAGGCTCCTTACATGGCTTGGATCCTGGCTCTTCTAGGGAAGAAGGTTCAGAAGCAAGCCCTACCTGCTTTGTCAGTGACATATGGGCAAAAAACAGTTAATGGCTTACGTTTTTCTGGTAAACATGATCAATGTCCATTAGCAAGGGATATATTTAGCAGATCCTAAACAGATCCTCCACTACAAAAAAAAAAAAAGAAAAAGAAAATGGTACTTTCCTTTTTTGCTTTCTAGTTTTGCTCACTGTTGTGTATACATAAACGTCTAATAAAAAGCCATGAAAGATATCCAGAGATTCTTATCTAATGTATTTTAGTGCATATTATAAAGATACCATCTAAAGACAACAGTGATGTTCCAGTGTAGCTGCTTTGAAATAGAGCAGTAGAAGCCTGAGACTTTCTGTCAATGTAAAAGTTTTTTTGAATTTCAGTTAATTCACAGTTAGTAGTTAAAGCTACTAATCAAGTAGGTTTATATTTATAATTTTATTAATTTTAGAGATGTAAATATAATGTAAGCCTTTCTTCTTCTGGAAGTCATGTATTCCCCGATGGTAAGACTTGGGACTTCAGGCATATGGAAAGTGATAGTGATTGATCAGTCCTTTTTCGTTAGCATTAGGAAATAACTGAAATAAAGAATGACGCCCATGGTTCTGTACGGAGCTCTTTGAACAGCGATGCACTAGATGGCACTGTTGCTTTTAGTTTTGCTGCTGTCTTCCTTTTCTAGGGAACTTGTCTTAATTAGCTTCCTTTTGAAAACAAACATGCTGTTTCAACAGAGGGTCAGTGTACATTGTTCTGGGCTGCTGCTTTTATGTTTATAGTCATGTAATCAATATGTTGGAAGGGTAATTAATTTTTAACTTCAAGCCAATTGTAGATCAAATGCCAGTAGAGTTACTGGGTGGAGACAGTTTAATTTCTTTTGAAGCAATGATACTGATTAGCTGTAAAGGGTTTGCACTGAGTTACTAGAGATCCAGAAGACCTTCTGCTTTGAAATACTGGTGTTAACTTTAAAGTAACATTATTACTGTGATACAGATTAATGAGTTGTGGCATAATTCTGATAAAGTTCCTCTCATGTACTTGCTATATTTTGTCCTGTCAATTCCTATTTCAAAGCTGCTTTATTTGCTTTGAATATTCTGTTCTTATCAAAGAATAGTACAAAGTCAACATAAAATTGATCAAACTCACTTTCTGATTTTTATCCCTTTTTTCTCATTATCTGTCTTCAGGGATGCTAGAGGGCCCACGGCTAAGGATGAGATGTGACCTTCCGTACAGCAGCAGATAGGATACTATAAGAAGCTGGGCAATTCTGAAATCTCTCCAACCCATGCTTGTGGGGCATACCGGTGTCCAGGCATCCCTTACTTTTGTCCTGCTGTCTAGGGCAGCTCTGGCTGTATCTTAGGGTCCTAACTTGGAGATGCTTGCTAGCTCAATACTTCCAGTACTTTCAGCCCATCCCCTTGATGCTTCCTTGTCCTCTGAGCTGACCTGTCTTGATCATATTTTCATCTGTTCTCTCTCTTTCATCTTCTTCCTTGCCTCTGTTCTTCAACATTCAAACAAATTAGAATCTCAACGTTCATCTCTCCATCTCTGTCTCATGACTTTAATATCTTCTTCCTGCTCCTTTTTTACAATCAATAAACAGGCCATTTTCATGGATAAGCTATCGATCCCTTCTCCAGGTGTCTGGATTCTTTCTGATCTAGTGTCTGTGCTTTCCATTACATTAAAATTTCACTACAGGCTCTGGCTATCCATTCTTGGGCAAGTCTCAGAACCTCTCTGCTGTCCTCATCTTCCTTGATCTCTTGGCTGACTTTTGATACTTTGATCATTTAATTGGATTTCATGCCAAGTAAAACCATGAGCACTGGTTTAATCTGAAATTAAACTTTTGTTTAGTCTAACATTAAAAAAAAAAAGTCAATTTAAAGACCAAAAATATTTCCCTGAAAATAGCCAGCCTCTTGTATTTTTGGGCTTAAACTATTAATTGAATTCAGTCTGGACTGAAGAACAATTTCTGTCTTTTTGAGTCATACTTTGGAGTAAATCTTATCAGTTAATGGGACTGTGTTACTGAGCTGTGCTGCAAACGGCTCTGATTTCTGCTAGAACCAAGAATAGCCCTCAGTGTGGATGAGCACAGCCATCAGCTTTTGAGTCTTGTCAGATTTTTAACCTTTTCAGGAAGACAAAACATCATAAGTAGGATAATGATCAGCAGAGGTTAGGGTCTGTGCCATTACATTTTCTGTCAGAAATGAATATTGTGACTAATAAAGGCAAGACTGCAGTTACTGCAGCAGACTGCTCTGTAGACTGTAGCCTACAGTTGTTTGTAAAATATTAGATTAAGATTGTGAAATTTATTCTAGTTTTGAGACAAATTAGAGATGGATATTTGCAGCATACAAGAAGATTGAAAACCTGATTATCATAACCACAAGAACTGAAAAGAAAAATCCGTGCTGTCTTTCTGTCTGCCGGTTCCGCAGGCTGCATTTTTCGGGTGATCTTAGTAACAGCGCTTCAGAGTAGTACTTTTATCAAAACTGATCATTTTGGGAGGTGATGGGGTGGCAGAGTAACACATATCAATGTATTTACAGTAGAGGGAGCTGATGTTCAGTGAGTGCGTGCATGAGTTTTTACTGCCATGCCAGACTTCGTACAGTATGAGCCATCACCAGTACGTGTGTAAGCACTGCTGAAGAATTGTCTTCTCTCACAAGCTGGAGAGGGATATCTCTGCATCCCTTGCCCACTGGCTGCAGTCATGACAGAGCTCTCTGGCAGGGCAAGTGGCCTCAGAGAGCACTTGGTAGAAGGAGGCACCTCTTAGGGCCCCTGGGCATGTTTCCACATGTCAGGTTTGTCAGGAGGGAGAGACTGGCAGTAGTGTTGGTGTAACATTGCAAACAGGAGCCTCTGTGCACCTCCTCCCTTACCTACCCAAGTCTGATGTTTCCATCTTTCCAAATATCATAACTTTTTATTACACCGCAAACAATGTCTCTCTTGTGCTCCTAGCTTAGTGCTGCTCCCCGTGTTTGGCCTGGTTTCTGCCTGGAACATCTCATGAATAAGTGCTCAAGAAATTCTTTGCTTTACAGCACTCTGTTTAGAAGCCAGGGATCTCGAGCTCTCTGGCATGGCCTGGCTGGATTATGCAAGTTATTTGAAGTTAATTGATCAAAGTTAGTTGTTAGTTAAAATAGTGACAAAGTAAGCGTGAAGCATTGGAATACATATGCATTCAAAAATATGAAGTTATCATTCTTTTGAGTGAAGTTCATTGGATAACATGGGCTTAAGGGATTGAAGGACTTGGGTTCCAACTAACTGAGTTCCTGCCCCTGGCTTTGCTGTAGCTCTTTGGGTGGAAGCTGTCCTACTGGAGAGGCAGCTTTCCTGACTGCAATGGTTCAGCTAAGGTAATCATGAAAGAATCAGTTTGGGAAGGGACATTGTCCTGAGACAAATGTAGGCTATACACTTGAAAAAAGAGGGGAGTCAGAGAACTGCAGACCCATCTAACTTGTATAACCAGAAGGATCCTCAAGCAAGTTATTAATTTGCCTTGTTCGCACCTGGAGCTATAGTTCTCAGTCTACATCTGTTTGTGGACAAAACCTCTAAGAACGTAATGTGCTGTAGTCCCTTGCTTTTCCAGACAACTTGAATTATATCACCAGTGGCTTTCTTTAGCCATGAGCAACAGAGCTGCTGACCTAATCACTCTATAAAGTAGTACCGAGTTCGTCCTTGGCACCACACTTAAGAAATGTGTATAGACTAGGAAGAACCAGGAAGAAGAAAGCTGTTTAGAAAATAAAGGGCCTGAGTAAAGGTTGAAGAAAACTTTTTAGCTTAGAAAAGAGGAGATTAAGATGGGACATCTTTGGTTAAAAGTTTTCTATAAATAACGTGACAGTCATTTGTTGGCTGTGTAGCTGGTGTTGGAGCAAAAAAGAAGGGGTGTGGGTCTCGTGTTGCAGCAAGGAATATTTAGAAAAGAAATGCAGGAGAACTTTAGCACTATACAGATAATGAAGCCCTAAAATCCTTGTAGTTTTTACAGTTTTTGTTTTTTCAATAAAACGTGGTAGACAAATGGTGGTAGACAAGGAAGCTTAGGTGCATTCACCCTTTCTTAGTGATGTGGGATGAACCAAATGATCTCCTGACATTTCTTCCAGCCCTATATTTCTGTGCAAGCGCTTTGAAATTTATTGATGAAAAACACTCTCCCCAAACTGGGTAGTCCTGTTCATTATACTACTTCTTAGCATAGTTACAAAGGAAAACTCTTAACTCCAAAATGGTTCTTTCTGCTCATTCTCTGGTCAGCTTTCCTCCTCAGGGCTTGGCGCTAGGCACTGGCACAGCAGGCTGAAATTGTCACTAGCTGTTTAAACAGAGCAGTGTTTGATTAGAAGCATCAAGAAAGGAAACGAGGAGGCTTTTATGATGACATTTCAATTAGAGAATTCTCCCAATGTTTCAGTATTTCCTAATGGTGAGTATTTTTGGTATTAATTTTCTTAAGCAGTCCTCCTCAGAGTGATTGATTTTTGAGCTGCCTGCTGTGGCCCCTGTTGGACAATGTAGTGATGTTATCTTAGCTGATCACAGAGGTAGGATGGATTTGCCTCTTTTTTCAACAGCCTTTTATCAGTTTTCCCATGTCTTGAAGTATAAATTATTGTAGTCTGAGGGATATCTCTCATATGCTCTAAGTATAGCTTGGCTCTGTGGGAAGATGTATTATATATGCAATCTGTATCTAAAGAAAACCCACTTCGCAACATCAGTGTCTGAAGTTGTGGATACCTTTCACGTACATGAAAAATACAACACTGGCATTGCAAAACATAGATAAGCCAAAGCCGCAGCGCTCCTCATTCACATCCCCTCTATCTGACTGACACAGCTTACCTCTCAGTTGTGCTTTAACACTAAACAGAAGATCCCTTGCAACTGTGCAAGTCTGTCATTTTATGCCTAGATATTTGGAACTTGCAATACATCTGGGAAGCGAAAAAAAAGAAAAACAACACACTGGGAAGAATTTCAGATCTTGAAGGAGTTGAACGCTTCAAACAGATGGCTTCTTTCCAGAGAAAGCTCTTCCAGCTTTCAGAAATGCTCCTCATAAAATTTGACCTAGCTGTTAGGGGTAGTATATGACTAAGTAAGGGGGGTGGGTAGGAGTGATATTAAACTTGTAGAAAATAGTGTTGGGTACCTTGAGCAGTAAAATCCTTTGATCTCATTGCAATCTCTAATTTCCTGATTGTGGCTGAATGTATGAATGATGGACAAAGTTTCTGTATTCTCACTCAGGTGGTAAAGGAAGTGGTGTGTTTTTTTTTTAGTTTTCACTGAAATGAGACCTTGTTAGTCTGAATTGAGATTGAAAATACCAGAGCATTGCTCCTGTATGTTTAAATTTATGTGAATGAATCTGTTTTATAATATCTGCTTTACAGACTAGTACATAAGCAGAGTATGAGAAATATTATCTAAACCAAGCATTTAATTAAGGGAGGGTATTTGATATTGTCTTTCAGTATGGGCTGTTTACCTTCAGGGACACCAATTTCCTTGCAATAAAGTTACTATTTTAACACCATTCAAGGTTCTATGCATTAAAATATAGAACTATATAAATTTTAATGCAGTCATGGTAAGTACTATAGGGACTTTGGAAGAGGGTGCATGGGAAAAGCACTGTGTTAATAACGATTTGTTCAGCACAGCAATAAGGATTTGTTTATATTGATCACCACCATCCAGACATTATCTTCCTATTCAGGATTGCAAGCAGAAAGTAACATTGGGTAGATATTTGCACACAGAACCTCTGTGTTATGATGCCTTCTGGTAGTGTGAAGATACTAGAGGCAAGAAGAAGGATGAATTATTTGGTAAATCAGTCCTCGTGGACAAAAGAACCTTGAAGTACTGCAGAGAACTCCAGTTTCTGCCAAATAATCCAAAATCAGTTTCCCTGGACTCCTCTCTAACCAACTCAGCTTTGACAAGAACCTATTTCAGAACAGAGGAGAACGGGTTTCAGAGAAGGTTCTTTAGACGAACCTAAAAACCTATTTCAAGATGTCCAGAATGGCTAGTAAAAGAGAATTCCCTTCATTTATCCAAATAGGCTGGCAGATATATTTTGAAGGCATTCACTCTCCTAGACACATGACATGGACTTAAACATATTTTAAAGTAATTTACTTTGTATTTTTCTGATGGTCTTAAGAAAACCCTGCTGCTGTGAATTAGTATCAAGAAACCTAGCAAATATATTTTGTCATTGTTTTTGCAGCAGTACAAGTATTTTTCCAGGATATTTTTGACTAAACTTAATATTCACCAAAAAAAGAGAGTAGAAATGGCCCTGACATAGATGCTGTTTATTTACCTGCATTTCATACAGCAGCCCAGGTTTATACTTGTCAACGAGGCGAGTTTGTTTTTGTCACTTCAGTGACGTGATTCAGTACTCATGGGGACTGTGTGGGCCTGACAAACTCTTACCCTTTTCCCACCTGATTCAGAGCTGCTGTTCAAAAGTTCTGCCAATAGCTGCAGCAGTTGGGTGCTCGGAGGTAGGGAGGACACAAGCAATGCTGGAACATTTTTACAATTATTGAGCCGTTGACCTTTGAGGGAAATACTTTGAATGCTGTTATGGCTCTTGTGGCCAGGTGGCAGGTATATTACATGGGCATGGCCAGTAATTCAATAGACAAGCTAATTTCAATAGATACATTTCCCGTAACTGAAAATTAATGAAGAAGCTGTTCAGATAGTGACTTTTCTCTACAAAATGCAAAAGTTACCGGGTGAGAGTGGTTTTGACTTCTGAAGATGGTTGTCCTTCTTGTAGCAGTAACCTCTTCTAAGAAAGAGCTTTTCTTGAGAAACCCTTAGCATACAAATGGAGTTGGTTGTGACTCGCTCCTTGTGATGTCCCACTTGCTGACCAGGCTGTACGGGTTGTCACATCGTCTCGTGTGTTTGCCATGAATTCTGCACCATGAGCTCCAACAGGCCGCAGCTCTGCCGTCTTTCTTAAATTGCCTTTATTTTTTCCTGAGCCGCACAAAAGGTAGAGAATATACCACTGTTGTCTGAAAGCCTTTTTTTTTTTCCCTTCCCAATTAAAACTCAGACTGTATTTTTAGCGTTTGTGTTGAGTTTTGTCGCGCTTGTGAAGCGTGCCAACTGCCCCAGTGAGCTGCAACCCCGTGGCAGCTGAGGTGTCCATGTTTGGTCATGCACCCTAAAGTTTTTGGCAATAACCCTTTTCACATCCTAAAGGAGGATGTTCTGCTGTCATTTGTACCAGAGAGGGGCTCAACGTGCGCTCGGTAATTAGAACTCTGGCACGTGTTAATACATGGAGTTTGTAGAGACGCACAGGGCCTCAGGGGCCTGAGCGAGGGTGTCTTCCCTGTTAAATTGTCGGAATGAACGTGAGAAGTTGTTCATTTGGCAGATACCAAGGAACCTCCTAACGGCCCTGGGCTGGGGCAAAGGACTTACTACTGAGAGAGAAAAGCACCTGGAAACCAGATTAAATAAATCGCCCTTCTCTGGTGTTCCACCTTGGATTGTGCAAACAAAGTCCTATCAAGCCCTACCCACAATTTCTGGCAATATTCACTGAAATCCCTGACTACAACCATGCTCCTTTGTTGAACTTGGGACCCCCATAAGGCCACAGACCTGGAGGGTCACTCTGCTGCCCCGAGGCTTCCTGTGCCAACTCCAGACCCAGGGAGGAAGGGATGAGGTGACAGCAAGGGGAAAAGAAATCCGAACGTGCCTCTCCTCCTCCTCCCTCTAACCCTAAATAAGTTAACAACTGAAAACCAAAAACCCCAGCGTGTTCTGTGTGTCAGAGCCTCACATTTAAGCCTGATTCGGCTGGATGGCACCTCATTGCCCTTCAGCTGGGAGGGTCTCCCCGGGCTGACCCCGGCAGGGATTTACCCTCGGCTGAGGGTCTCTCCCTAAGAAAGAGGAGGCTGCCACCTCTGGAAAGGAAAGCCCTCAAGTTAATAGTAACACCAGCCAGGGAAGCAGTGTTCTGTACAAAAATCTTTTCTCTCTGTCCCCCAGGAGGTCATGGAGTGGCTACAAGTGCTTGACCTTAATCGGAAAAGGATCCTGTCGGCGTCCTCGTTGGAAGTGATGACACCTTGAGCATTAGCAGGTGGGTGGGGATTTCGGAAGGCAAATTCAGGTTTAACATAAGAGCACACAGCTCCAGCTCCAGGGCGAGAGACCGATCTCCTCTGGGCTGGTGTCTGCTCTGAATTCTCCCTGCTGTCTGTGAGATCACAATTTCTTGTAAATGTTTTTACTAATCGGTCTGGCAAAATCCTAAGATTTCCTGTGTCTTTCTTCGATGCTCGGAATACTCAGTTCATGACCTATTTGTTAAAAATAATGGAAATTGGGATTTCTGAGGACTGAATGTTTTGTTTAGTGAGTAAAAAACCCATTAGGATTTGTGGTTCATTTATCTGCTATGACCTTTCCTCGTGATATAGTGTTATGTCTGAATTCCAGAAATGAAATTTCTGACAGGAAAATTTCATTTTTAGGTTTGAAATCATTTTAATGCCAGCTTGCAGTTGCTCACTGGTACTGCTTCTGCCACTGTAACAAAGATTGCAATGTACGTCTCCTCTTTGTTTAGTTACATAATGCATATAAATCCATTCTTCCTAATTGAATTTAATATGAAAGACAGAAAATCAGCAATATGCAAAGCCTGAGCAACCCAATGGTACAGTGGACTCTTTTCCTTGCTTTTTAGAGACTGTTAATATTGTTGGGTGATTAAAAATCTTCCTTACTATCAGCAAATTATTTGAAGTGGTTAATAGCGCACTAAGAAAAGTTTGCGTGAAATCAACAGGAAAATTTCTGTGGGGCGAGGATATTCCTCCCTATTTTTTTAATCTCTTGGCTTTTGTGTGGGGTTATCCGTTATGCAATGTTTTGATCACGGGCCACGTCCACTGTTAACGTCCCTGCTGGGGGAAGGCTGCCAGCGTCAGTCAGCTGAAGATCTGCTGCAGGGTGTACCTGCTGTAAACAGAGTTACCAGGATGAAAAACTGAGCATGGGAAGCTTGTGATTCTGTTGACCCTTTCAAAAATGCAATAAGTAGCATCCCTTGGAAATCATGAGAAGCAATCAGAGGAATGTGTTACAAATCTGGTATTTACGTTCAGGCCATCGCTTGGCTGTGTATGATGCTGGTTGAGATTAAAGACCCTGGTATTAATAGCGGACTGCAGTAAAACCTTGGAGATTTTTTATTGACTTTTCAGACAAAATCTGAAAATGTATCGGAAAATTAATTAGATGTAAATAATTAGAATAAAAATCTGTCAGACCTTTTAGCTGGGTCGGGCTTGTGACACAACAGAAGAATATTTTCATGCTTACCTGCTATTTTCAATGCCTTTTTTCCCTAAAATACACTTCGAGTTGAAACTGAGCATATGCATTTTCTGTTAAGAAGTAAATGCCTCTGGAGAAAATGTGCTTTGATGTTGGTTTGCTTGGTATTTTGAAATATCAGGAGCATATAAATGCTCCTTTTAATCAGCTGAGACTTTGTGCATTACAGTATTTCTGAGTGAGTTGAGTGTAAAAGGTCCCCCCGAGGTAAGCTGCTGGAGAAACCAGCTCGTGGTGTCGTCTGGTTTATGAGTGGCACAGGACAGTGCCTGTTGCAGTGTTTGTGGGGAACCCGCTTAAAATGCACTTCACAGAAGTGAACTTGTGAATTCAGTGGGAGGCATCTAATGTGACTGGGAGGACACGCATGGGAGAAGAGTGGGGCTGGCTCCTTTTCCCCCAAAAGACCCCTGGGGACTGCAGTGCCTTCTCTCTCCAGGTGTCACAGGTACAAAGCACCTCGCAGAGATGAAAGGCCCGATGGCTTCGGGTGCTTGAAGTTTCTTGTGGATCATGACTGAATAGGGAGTTTGGATGCCGAATGCAGGACCAAGCAGGTACTCTTCACGATGCCTGGATTCCGAGCTTCAAATGTCAGCCCTAACACTAAATGCATGACAAATTTTCAGGCCTGTGGTTGGGGAAGAGATTTTCTAACCAAAGGGACTATGCCACAATTGCTCACGACAGAATATTCTGCAGTTTTCTTTGAGGCATCTATTAATGGGTAGGAGGCTGATGAACTGTGTGTTTGCTGTACAGGGGCACTCTCCATATTTTTGTGTTTCCGAGTCATTCATTTGCCCAGTCCCACAGGTTGCTTCTCCCATGTTAGTCAGAAGAAGCGTACAGGCTTCTATCAGCTTAACAGTCAAATGTTAACAGTAATTACAGAACTCAGAGCATAAAGTATTACAATAATTCATTTTAATAACACGTTTATTAGGTCATAACAACTATAAACATAAGTACCATTCAGCTCTTTTGCAGATATATGAACATACTAACATCAAATCTTTACCAGAATCACGTATTCTTACAGGTGTCCCAGACACAACATTAACTTTATTAAGCAAAAGTTCATAAATAGTAAAAATGTCCTCTGTTTCACATTGCAGCGTTCCTCAAGCATGTATGTACAAGTTTGGAGTATCTTCTCCAAATCTGTGTGTCATAAACTTCCTTAGCTGTTTTAACAACCAGAGAGATGATTTTTTTTTTTTGCCTGCAGCAAAGCCTTTTGTCCTTGAGCAATCACAATTAGTATTGCTCTCAGCAGACATGAAAGTTCGTTTCTGAAATGAAAGTGGCGATGAAACACAATACAACATTATCTGCTCGTAGTTTGCCTACACGCTCTGCCCTCATTATAAATCTTGCAGTTATAACACTGTCTCCCAAGAACAATATATCTCCCTTATATCGGTTCTTTATCTGCACTACCTCTCTTTGAAGATCTTAAAATGCTTGGCTTGCAGCAACGGAGATATTTTACCCAGGGTGGAGTGTGTTTACAGTCAGTTCTTTTCCTTTGTAATATTTACACAGTGTTTTCTGTAAGGTTGCTACAATTTATGAATCATGTAAGTTGACATACATTTTCTGAAATGTTCACAGTGCAGTATTTTGTGGCCTAACCAAACTTTGTAAATGTCATTAAAAATAAACTTTTTTTTTAATATAAAAATAGAATACTTTATGTGTTTACACCAACAAACCCAGTTCTATCCTATACTAAACAAGCTATACAGTAGTATGCACAGAATTCCACAGGAACAGAAATGACATGTGATGCTTGCCCTAAGGCTATAGTACTCTTCCCTAATGAATGCAAGTTTTATTTACTATCTCTTTTCAGAATTGGTCGTAATTTGGAAATAAAAGTAGGTATCACAATTCACTGGGTTGTGCGATCCAAGAAGAGGCCTGGGGAGTGGAGCTAGAGCTGTTTCTTCTTTTGGTGGATCTTCTCAGTTATGGACATTCCTGCTGTGGCAGAGCCTTTCTAAGTCGGGCTGGCTGCGACGCCTCTGCTCCTTGCTCCTCACTCACCTTTGGGGGCAGCTCCACCTGAGGGCTGGTGGCAGAGTTTCGGCTCCTCGCTGTGGGACTCGCCAGACGGCAGCTCCCTAAGGCTGCCAGCCGGCCTGGCCTGTCTCCTCTCCCTTGCTAGAATGATGCAGCCCTGCAGCCCAGGGATTAGCCTGGCATTTCATGTGGATGCATGCCTTCAAGTTCTCGTTCTCAGAGAGCGGTTAAATTCTTCATTGAAAGAAATGGAGGCTTTGCATTTTTCAGCAAGAGATCTTGTCGATATAGGCTTTGTTACTCAAAGAAGTGGTTGAATGTTGGAATAAAGTTGACACTAGATATGCTTTAAGCTAGATGATTTTCCCTTCATTTTATGTACCGTCTGACGACACCAGAGGACTGGCAAGGCTGACATACTTATTTTACTGCACACCGTCTTTTGATGTTGATGTCTGTTAAGACATTTACCATGAGGCTGGCTCTCTTGGCTGGCTATTTTCTAAGAAACCTGGCTGATGTAGTGCAAAAATCTGAAGTTTGGACTGTGCGGGAGGAAAATACGTTTTCAACTCTTGTAACTCTCCTTGTTTGTCTTTGCCTTTTGTGTGAAAACCATTTCTGCACTGCTCATTATCCTAAAGTACATGCAACAGTAACAGTCCTTCCAGCCGTACTGATTGGTATTCTGCTTTCTCCTTCATGGCATTAATGATGGATCTTTGTTCTTGGGTCTGAGCACACATTAATGAGAGCTAGTGGGAACTAGCTCTGGATGGTAGCACGCAACATTCCCATTTGGTAAATTGATGCAGTTGTCCAAATACTCGGAAATTACTGTGATGGTTTTATAGAATCCCATAGCCTTAAACAATACGATATCACGTCCTTGTACTAGTGCAACTTGGGCAACAACATAAACATGTGCAACAGTGTTCTCACAAAGACCGGGCAGTAAAAACCTAGTGGGCAAAATGTTTTGCTTTTTGTTCATACAACTAAGAATGGATTTTCCTCTATTTCAGACATACCCGTCATGTGTCAACATCCATGTCTGTGTTGTCTTGTGATGATAAAAGAGAAGGATAGGGAGCAATGCACTTCACGTTGACGTAAGTAGCGTTGACGTGAACGTAGTGTTCCCCAATAAAAGTGGAGAAGATTGTTGATATTTTTGAAACAAGTTCAGAAAATGCTGGACGCATCTCAGGTTTTGGATGCCAGCACTTCAGCATGACTTCATACCTGCCATTCAAATAAAAGAAGTGTTCAATTATGAAATCATATAAAAAGGAAAAAATCCCCTCTTTCCTCCCGCAGTCTCACATACTATGGTATCAGAATCAGCAGCATTTGCAGAAGGCTTTGCAAACTATTTACTTACAGTGGATCGGGGCAGTACTCAGGTTGTAGCAGCCTTCTTCCTTGTAATAAGTAAACAGTTATATCAAAAGAATTTACATCAGGATAAGGTGGTGCCCCTCTTGTCATAAGTTCCCATAACAGCACACCAAAGGACCACTAAGAAATCAAAGAAATAAATAATAAGTGATAGGGTTGGAGGGCTTTACATTCCAGTTTTAGAAGATGGTTTGACAGATTTAAGCATTCAACTGCATGGATTTTCCCTTTGAAAAGTTATTTTACTGCATTCAGCTTTCTTTTAAGTGGGCTAATAAATGCTGTAGGGACTCGAGGAGCCACTTAAATTAGAGCCAAAGAAACTCAGCTAAGTAAATGAAAGAAAATAAAAGCCTATAGGCCTGCTACTTAGCTGGTATAATTTGGCAGACCTCTTTTGAGGTTAATGGAGCTCTGCCAATTTACATGAGCTGATGATCTGACTAACCCTGTGCAAATACATACTGAAGAGAATATACGTGGTGAAAATTCTATGCATCACAGGCTAATTTGAATCTGGATTGAAAGGAGAGCTAAAATACAAAGTGATCCAGCCAACTAAAGACTTCATCTTATAATTTTTTCTTCATAAATAGCCAAGTAATACTTGAGATTGCTGAAGGCAGGCAGTAAGTGTTTATAAAGCAAATAAAGTCTTTTTGAGAACTATTAAATTTTACAAGTGTCAAAGTTAACCTGTTTTGTCAAGCTTTCCAGAGCCCCTCCTATAGCAGGGTTCAGCTCCAACTTGGCTTCTCAGAATGTCCTTAGTTTCCCTTGGAGTGGGATTAAACTCCTAACTCTTTCTTTACCAGTAACAGATAATCAGGTCAACATCTTGTTGCTTTGTGATTGAGACAAATACCCTTTTTGGATTTAGAAACTGTCTCTTATTCTTATGAGAACTAAAGTTAGATTCAAATACAAGTTTTGGTTTGGAGTTAGTCCATTCATTAAATACTAGAGAGATGCCTCAAGCAGTTTAAGCTAAATTAATAGGTGATACAAATATGCTTGTACATTACCACATCTGACTTGGTTGTGAACTTCTGAGTTTGTAAACTTTCTAAAGCCATCCATTTCACTGGCAGTTTAGCTCCTGTTTTATTGTGCACACTGTAGTATTCTTTATCATAGACATCTCTAGCAAGACCAAAATCAGCAACCTTGACAGTGAATTTTTCATCCAACCTAGAGAAATGACAATAAGCATTATCTGCAACTGAGCAGGTGAGATTTACAGTGATGGTGGATTATAATGAGCATCTTGCATTTTTGAAACCATGACTTTGGAAGGCAGTACTTTTTCTTGGATCTATTAACTCATGTAACAGTGAAACAGAAAGTGCAGCAAAGTATATTTGACACCCATTTAACACAGTGAATGAACTCAGGAAATTACTGATACTGTTTTGATAATATAATTTGAATTACAGTTCTTTTAAAACAATTGCTCTGTATAACAAGATCTTTGCTAATACATCCTGATTGAGTGCCACATCATTTCTTCCACAGCTGTTTCTTCTTCCATATCCTGAGAAACCTCTCATTTTCATTTTCAAGGCAAGGCATCACCTTTCGTATTCACTCTCAATTTGGATAAGGAAGGACCCGTCATTATCTCAGTGATTGCCCATATATAATAATGTGACTAAGGGTGTGTTTGGTGACAGTACTGGGAAAGAATGATGGTATAACAAAAGTTCTGCTGGGGTTACAGCTCAGCCGTACCGGAAGAGCTCCCTAGCTTTGGTCCTCCCAAGCTTGCTGTTTGTCCTGATAAGTGGTATCATTGTCAGAAAATGGATAGAGCATGGGTGTTGGCATGCTTAAGCCTGTCTTTCATTATCTGTGCAGACCTAGCTACAGCAAACACCTGCTTTTGGGCTTCTTTGCAGAATCACACAGAGAATGGGTGAGGTTGGAAGGGACCTCCAAAGATAATCTAGCAGGGTCGACTGCTGTAGGTTGCCCAGGACCATGATCAGCTGGGTTTTGAATATCTCCAAGGATGGAGACTCCACAACCTCTCTGGACAACCTGTGCCAGTGTTCAGTCACGTTATAATAAAAGCTTTTCTTCCTGTATTTAAATGCAATTTTCTCTACTCCAATTTGTGCCCACTGCCTCTTGGCCTGTCCCTGGGCACCACTAATAAGAGTCATCTTCTTTACTCCATCATATCAAGTATTTATACACATGGAATACACAGAGGGAATGTCCTGTTGCCACTATTTGGATTTTGATTAGATGAACCAGGACTTCTATGCAATAACCAAATTTCTTCCTTCTTAGGAAAGCTGAAAATCATATTGCTTGTGGCTTCTCCCCCCACCCCTGGCCCTTAAAAAACAGCAGCTGTAAGAAAACGTTCTTTCTCAGAGGCTGTTCAGCTGCACGAGTGTGCACCCTTTGAAAAAGAACAAGAAGTCACAGGTGAATAACCTTTTTGCAGCCAGAGTTTCAGATTATGGCATGCTAAAAATAAACTCTAACGTTTAATCCTGTACCTCATTAATTCACAACACAGGTGACGAATCAGCATAATAGTATCAGCAGCTCCCGTATCAGTTAGTCTTTGTGTAAACTGAACTGTCTGGCTACTCAGACACTAGTAAGATTCTTTGCATGGTCTGATTTTTTTAATGTTAATTTGTGCAGGCAATTGAGCCAAAGTAAGCTCATACTCATGTAATGAAAGATTACTGTCAAGAGGTCTCACTGGTGTTTCTTTGTGTTCCTGTTTTTCTCACAAAGTTCCCCCGTGCTCCTCTCCCTCCTGCTAGGTGCGGCAGCAGAGACGTGCTGATTTTGAAGAGGTTGGGTGGAAGCGCAGCAAGTTGAGACAACAACAGTTTAACTTCCCTTAGGAGATGCCTTTTAAACTCTCTAACCAACGATTTTGAGAGGCTACACTTTCACCTCAGCTTTTCATATTTCCCACACTCAAAAAAAGCTTATGTGTAAGAAGTGAGGCCTTAGCAAGCTGAGTAGCAGCTCATCAGTATGCAGGACAAACATCAGTATAATTATGGAACAATGAAAAAAATGCCCTATTTTGACTAAAAAAGCAGAATCCTGGAAACTTTCTTTTACCTCATCTCACTGTCTTACACAAAGAAACGTGATAACATGGCTGGAAGGAGATGTTTGTACTTACATACAGTTTCTTGCTGCCAAGTCTCTATGGACAAACTTTTTGCTTGCAAGGTATTTCATCCCTTTTGCGACCTGAAGGCCAAATCCAATTAAATCTTTTACTGTTGGGTTCTGTAAAATACAAGCATTTGTGATACAATGAATGCAGAAGCCCAGGGAGCAGACTGTTTTTTGCTGCGACTCTCAGTTTTTGACACACCTATCTCGCCACCAGAATGATCAAGACAGGTTGGGGCTTGTAGTAAAACCAGCGTAAGTTTAGGTCAAGTTCTTACCTCCAGTGAGGAAACACACTTTAAGAAATTAAAAAACTGACAGACTCCAGAAGAGTGGAATTTGCAGCATAAGTAGCATGACCCAGGCTGGGAAATGGAAGAGTGTGCTGAAACCCTGCCATCACAGCTCAGACACAAAATTCACATTTGTGAACTTAAAGTAACAGCATGTAACTCTGTAGGAGATGATAACTATGAACTTGGAGTTCATCAGCTGGAAATGACTAGGGAGAAGGAGTCCTATTTGCAGCAAAATAAGTACAAGCTATTATCAGATGGTGCCATGGAAAAGGCAAATGAGACCCTTAGCAGTTACCAGAAGAAGATTTCTGCAAAGCTTGGTAACTCTTTCTGCTGGTCTGCGGTGCATGGGTTAGACCTTATTGAAAAGGTTAAATATATAAATAATGGTAACCTGCAATTCTTTTATCCAACAGCATGACTTGTTATGTAATAGTGAGGTCCCACAGATTGCTGTGTTGTTGACATTGCTCGGTATCACATTCTATGGGACAATCCTGTTCAGCTGTGGTGTTATTCTATTTATTTCAGGAAGGACCGTGGCACTATTCACACACGAGGTCCCTGGTGCTTGTAGAATGAAACAAGCTTAAAAGGGAAGAGATCCCTACTTCAGAAAGTTTAACTCCCCCAACAATTTGTCAAGATGCTTTTTTTTTTTTTTTTCATTTTCCTGGCTATTGTTGATTGCCATAGAGGCAGGAATGAAATCCCACTGGCTCAGAAGTCACTTTATATTGTCCTAGCAGTGGGAAACGGGTGAAATACTACAGCATAAAGTGGGCTTACGCTACCTGACACAAGGTCTGTGGTCTCATACTTGAGAGAAAGCAGTGAGGCATGTTTGGGAAATCTGCAGTCTTTCAATGAAAATGGGGAAAATCTCTGATAAGAGAGTACTCATAGTTTGTATAACAATTCCTGGTTTTCTCTTTTAAAATAAGATGAGAAAATATTGGTGACAATGGGACTGTGTCTCTAGCTGGACATGAGGATCCCTTACCTAGGAGCTGGGAGAGCAGATGGTGACGACTGGCACAGCTGTGCTGAAGTCAACAGAGATATGCCAGTTTAAACCAGCAGATGGTTGGGCCCCTTGACTTAGATCTCATAAACACATTTGTTTATAAAGAGGCTTATGGATGGGAAATGAGAAATACTTATTGCTGATAATTTCTGGGAAACATTCTGGAGAGGAATTTGAGGGGGAAGGGAAGGAGTGGCAGCGCTGTGGTCGGGCTCGGTGCCAGCCTAGGCAAGTGCTAAAGGTTAAGGTGTAGTAAGAGCGGCGAGTTATAGACGTAACGTAATTCTCGGAGCTCATAACCTGTGGTGTTGGAGCAGGGCGTGGCTAGACTTGCATTACCATAGGTAGACCTCACCATATACTTACATGAGTCTCATTCCTAATGAAGTTTCGAAGATCTCCGTGTTTCATGTATGGAAGAACGACTAAGGGGGATCCTTCATTGGGCAAACAGATTCCCAGGAGCGACAGAACATTGGGATGAGTGAAATCTTTCATGATTATTCCTTCTTTCAGAAACTGAGCTACTTCTTCCAGGTCTGTAATCCCTGAGAAATACAGTAGTACAATGAATTAATTTAAAATAAAACCAAGCAAACTACAATTCATTTCTGTACAGCATGTTATTGCACAACAAAGTGATAATGAGAAGCTACAAATGTGCTCCCCGCCTCCCACATTACAACTAGGTTATGTGCATCGGTTTTCTGACAATGAGCAAATACAGTTTGTTGGTGATTTTGATTCCGTTTCTCCTTTTCTTATTATGAATTATTTAGAATTGAATAACAACACTTGAGTAGAGCCTTTAATAAATGTTGTTATAGTCTCTTCCTGTTTTTCCAGCAGCTTTGCCTGCTCTCTAGCAATTCAACTTCCAAAAACAAATCTTCAGTAGTCAGTAGAATAAAAAATGACACTGCCTTTCCCTCATTTTTGGAGTTGCTCCAGAGATAAATCTGATCCAGCTGCAACTAAGAATCTTTACTTGTGAAAATACACTTCACTGTAATTAATTAGTTCACCCAGGTTATCTTTGGAATTATGGTAATGTTTCACTATTAAACATGTAACTCACTATTCAGTGACTTCACAGCACAATGAATTTTCCTGCCGTCGTTATCCAGCAGTGTCCCGTGATACACACACCCAAAATGTCCTGTGTGAAAAAAGAGGAAGATTAGCTTTAATATGTAAAATTAGCTTTCTGATATTTTCCACTGGGTAGCAATTATGTTTTAAGAAAGTGATCACACTCCATTTCTGTCCAATTCCCAACACTTGTAATGTATACTTCATAACTAACACATAAAACCACCATTACATAAAACCACCATTACGTAAAACCATCATTACATAAAATGAAAACTCTATTTGCAGCATAATTGATATTTCTTAACCTAGATGGAGAGTATAAATAATGACAAGGCTGGTGCCACAATTGCTCCATGTTCCTGTAATGACTATGCACACAAAACCCATGTCAGCCCATTCCCACCATGCTCTCCTGCTAGATACATGTCAAAGGAGGGCACTGCAAGGCACAAGAGAGCAGTTAGAAGGAGCTGGTGTGACCACTGGATTGGTGGTTCTCCGTGGTCTGTAAGCCCATGCTAAATGGTCTACTGGATTCTACAGCCTTGGTGCCTCTTCATTGGAAAGTTACATGAAGAGGGTCACTGTGGGCTTAGTCTCTCAGGTCTTGCTATTCCATGGAAAATGCTGAGTGTTAAAAGTGGTGTGTTGGCCATGAAAGGTTTGGGAGTGCAAAGTATTGCAAAATATCACTAAAAGATGATGAGTGAAATTTGCCTTCTTGCTAATGGTCTAAGCAGTGAAATAAACTGCCAGGGACACAGAAATCCTTCCTCATCCTGTGCTTTCCTGTCAAGCAAATGGGGTAGTCTGCAGAGTGGGGAAACCAACTGTGAGAAGTCAGCTCGACCTGTTTGGGACACACAGAGAACTTTTGAGCTCCAGGCACCTGTATTAATTCATCCAAATCATGTAAAGGTGGCTTTCCTTCACATATTAACTATTTACTGGGCATTTTAAACACATGAATATTTGCAGTTAGAAAGCAAAATAGTTTTTTTGTCAAGCGTGCATTCTGCAGAGAGCAATATTATCTGATTAATTCTACTAGGTTCCAGTCATAAGCACTGGTCAGAGCCCAGTTGGCTTTGATTTTGGCTTGAGGTAAAATTAATACAAAGTTTGTTTTATAAAAGCAACTAAAATCCCACCAGACCACGGATTGTTTGGAGACTGGGCACAAGTCCTAAAGCTTGGATCGGGTGTGTCTGAAATATTTTTGGGCTTGGCCTATTTCTAGTTATGGAGGAGAAAATTAAAAAACGTTAATTACATCGGTGTCATTCCCGGTATTTTTCAACATTTAAAAAATGGGAAATTACTTGGCCTTTTCTGAAAGAAGAAAGAAAAGAAAAAGGCCCACCCTTGCTTTGGGGATGATTAAGTGCAATACATGGAAGGGAAACACACTGCCTGTTTGTTTGATTTGTGGCTATTTTCCTGCAGAAGAGGCATTAGGAATATAATTTACAGCCAAATTTTTATCAGTATTCTGATATTCAACAAGAGACCTCTCATGATCTGTAGGCGAACTGAAAATCCAGTTTCTGCTTGGGTTACTAGTAGGTAATCAATAGTACAGAGTTTAATAAATGCCCCTAACAGAAATACTGGCTTGGGTTATGAAAGAAGGAGGGAACCTGCTTATGGAGATGTAGAGGATTTGGAGTAATGGAAGAAGTTCAGAAAAACAGGGGACTTGCTGTATCAGGGACAAAAATAAGGGGAAGTGAATCAGGAGCTACACATCACTGCAGCTGGGATGAGAGAGGAATGAGGGGCAACGGAAAGCCATTGGCAGGAGGAAACAAACAGCTAATTCCTCGGAGCTGGGGGAAACTTGTGGAGGCAAAAGGGGTGTGTGCATTTCAGCTGGCCCATGGGGACTTTTACTGAAAGCAGTAGTGACTGCAAGAGTTTTCTGTGCCATGTAGTGATCCTGCCAGCTCTCAGGGCCCGAGTTTAAGGTCTCTGGTGCCCCCACCTCAGCATCCCCTGTCGTTTAGGTGTGTGCCTCAGGCTCATGCAATATTCTGCAGCAGCCTCACTCCGACATCACAGCCTCATGGATCGGAAGCCCTGGATGAGCTTTTCCGTAGCTTGGAAAAGGGTGAGAGAGAGGCAGCTAAGGGGGAACCAGCAAGTCTCTGAGTTCAAAGGAGCTCCATTAATTGGCAGATGTCTTCCTTCCTCTGGTGTCTTCTCCAACTGATCAAATGCACAACCCTTCATGTGACTTCAAAGGAGAGCTCCTTGGTTCCCCCCTTGATTTGGTGCATGGGACTGCAGTGCCGTATGAGGCAAAAAGCTTGAAAAACCTTGGTGTAGACACTTTATTCGGAATGGTTTGAAATGAATGGGTGCGCCAAAGAGCACCAGTGCGGAGGTGAGAGTCGCAGTACCCACCTCTTCCTATTACTTCGCTGAAGTGCACAATCAGGCTGTCAGCACCAATAACCACATGCTGGACTTCTTTGACCAGGTCAGGGTTTAAGGCACTGATGTCAATGTGGACGTTAGTTTGGAGAAGAGGACTGGCTAAATCGGAATCTCCGCTGGACAGAATCGGGGAGAGGTCAGAGTGAGGATACTGGGCTGGTCTGCAGGATCCATTCTGAGACATGCTTGGAAACTGATCTGCAAGATGAACAGAAACTGTTATAATCCTTTCAGACTTCTCCCTTGGAAAATGAAGAGCTTTATTTCATTGGTGAACAAGGGTTTGAGTTTATCAGTTGGGAAGTGGCTTGGCTTTGCAGAAGTTTTGGTCACAAAGGGAAAATGAAAATATGCATTGCTAATCTGCCAAACTCCAGGAAAACTGTGTCACTAGAAACTTATGCTTGTATCAGCTCTACTTTTTTGAAAGTAAATGGCAAAACTTCCACTTTTCTGAGTGGATGGAATGAAGCCTTGTCACATTTTGCCAAGCGTAGGTTATAGCATTTCTAGTAATTGGGAGTAACAAGAGTAAAATGGAAAATTGACAGCGATATGGGTGGAGGAAGTAGGGAACAATTAAAAACATGAAACCTTTTATTATTGCCATGTTCTAATTTGGTAAGGAACTCTACATTTCATGAAGGTTTCCAAACTGCTGGTGACTAGCTATATTTATCCAATGGTAAATATTCAACCAGGGAAATGCCTAGAGGTGATTCATATCCTGTAACTGCTGAAGATAATACAGTTGGTGCTACTCATGAAAACAACATGAGCCAGCTGATTTAAAATAGCAGAAATTAAAATGTTTCAGTCAGCCAGGAGTATTTATCTAAGAAAATTATTTTTGTCAACAGCACGTTATTCAGGTATTTTAAATTGCTGTTGTTTAAAAGATTTTTTTTTCTAGTATATGGTGTAATAGAATCAAGGAATTTAGTTTAGTTTACACCAGTTTCTATCTGGAATGATTCCAGTGGAATGAATGAGCAGAATTTAGCCCAAGGCTGAAAAAAAAAAAAAGGGAATAAATTTAACAAAAGAAATTATCAGATATTTTATCACAAAGAGTCACAAAGAGTAAAAGGTGTTGCACAGACATGCTTAGTATATTTATGTATAAAATCTGGGAAGTTTCCATTTACTGCTTGGCACTTTATGTGCCAAGAAAAACTCTGTCCTGCTCTATCTAAAAGCAAAAATACTAACTCTTCCATTTACAAAGCCAAATTAATGTTACCAAGGGCAAATATCTATTTAATAGTCATGGTTGCAAAATAATTTTTACAGCTGCTACATGTAAGCCTGCATGTTTCCTACTGCTCCTGTCATTTTATTCTTTGATGGTAATTGAACATTCCTACAGGAACGTTAAGAGAACACACCTCCTTCTTTGGTGCACTCCCTGCTGTGCTTTGCCAGAGCACAGTGGCCCCGGGACCACTACAGATTTACCTTCCACCAAGGGTCTTTGCATAGCTTTGTCTCATGTACCACTTTCCCTTCTAACCAGTGGCACAGGCTTTCCTTTTCCTTTGGGAATCTTTCAACCAAGAAACTTCCTGTGCGAGCTGGCGGCAGCAATTAAAGAATCATTACGGAAGCTGGGAACGGGCCTGGCTCTCAAACAGCGCTGTGATTGGGGATTACAAAGGTGGAATAAGGATTTGGAGTGATTTCTATTGAGTTGTAGATGGCAGCACCTGAAATAGTACAAGGCTACGTCTATACGAAGACTAACAAATACCTGTGATATCTCAAATCTCATAGCATGGTAACTCCTAATAGTTAAAGGCTCTTCAGTGGTAATCATAGAACATGGACTCCACTGGCCTTAAAGGACACGTTCAGCCTAAAGTGGTATGACAAGTGCAGGAGAGTGCTCTTCTGGAGAATACCCACTCTAAAATGGTGTCATAAGGCACAAAAATGTATTCAGCATAGGGTTACTCTTCCCTCGTGCCCACAGCCCTGAAAGTGAACAGTATGTTTTCTGAGCCAGCACACACAGACCTCCACTCGATCTGTCACAGTTTTCTCATCCCGTTAGCAAAATTTTAAAAATGAACATTTCTGCGTCATACAATATGCCTTTTTATAGGAAATACATGAGCAAACGAAAGAATATCAGTTTACAAAACTTCATGCCCCATGCTGGGCTGACAGAACCACTTTATAATGACTGCACGAAGTCACTGAGACCTACTAAACCCTCAGCCACTTGATGCTATCCTTAAAAATCACTTCTTCAGAGTGAGTTTGTGCGTGGTGTGATGAGCCCCATGATAACTCAAAATCATTATATCCATTATAACCAGCTTGTAGTTAATTGTGGAGCAGACTTAGAGTGATTTTTTACTAACAGTTTTTTTATATACTCCTCCAATCAGAGTAAATAAAAATAAAAATTATTTGCATATTAATCTTGGGAAGCACCTGAGAAGCTCAGTTCCAATAGCAAACCCACGAGCACATGAAGGTCCTAAACAACAGAGACACAGACAAACCAGATGAAAAAAGTGAAATTAAGATATTGATCAAAACAGCCATAATCTGAAGACATGAAAGGCAAGAAGTACAAAATGGTATCATCCATACAGATTCATAGTAGAGGCTTTTCTACCTTCTAGAAAAGTTGACCTGTAATCTACAGATTCGCTTGAAACCATCTCTGTCGTTGGACTGACGCTCCTGGCGCTCACCAGCCTGTCCAGGTGAGGAGTGTGCACTCTGCCGTCATAGCGCACCAGGTCGCTTCCCAGATCTGAAGAGGGAGGAGAAAGACATATTAGAAAACCCTCATGTTTACTGCGTGCCAACATTCATTTAGGTATTTATTTAAGTTTAAGATGTTCTGCTCTGCTGAGAAGAGGGTCAGGTTGTTGCTGAGGCAGACATGTGAAGGACCCGAACTTAAGATACTTGAACAGCACAAGAATTGCTGTAACTTGTGTTAAAGCGCTGCTCTTGGCCACAGTGGAAGATCCAAGAGAGCTTTGAAGCCTCTGGAGCCAGATCTGACTGTGATACCACATCAGAAAAAGACCTGCTTATATACTAGCTCCCCTCCTCCTTCCCCCTTGCGTAGTGCAATGGTTCCCACTGGAAGAAAACCCAGGCACGGGGGCCAGAGAGGAGGCACACTCTGACCAAGTTCTTGATTTGGGTGAACAGGAGAACAGGCAGGAGAACAGGCCACCACAGTGCTCTGTCTTGCACAACCTGGAGGACTACAAGGCAACTGGATGAAGCTGAAATACCCATGATTCCATGCATGTCATTTACTTGTCCTCTCTTCCAAGGCTGATTGGGGAAGAGAAGTGACTAATTTTTCTCAATAGCTCTGAGTTCCTTCTCCTTTAGGCATAGTGTGGCCCTTCACCCAGCTCAGGCAAGAGCCAAGGGCTGAAATGCAAATAGACATTGGAATTGATTGTGAAATGTCTGCTAACAGGTTACAACAGGGCATTGCATGGCAGTTAAGCAAAGCAGAAACTGATGTCAGTTTTAAAAATCTAAGATAAATTTATGGAATTATTTGACGGAATTGACTATGATGGACCTTTAATTTGTTTCTTCTTCCTTCTCCAGAGGAAAAAACCCAGAAAGATCAAAATTAAAACTGATGTTGAAAGAGCTCCAGCAATTAGTCCCGTGAAATTCTGATCTTGCCGGATCAGCACTTTTCCAATAACTGTTGACGAAGCTTCTTGCTTCCACTGAAAAAAAGAGAAAAAAATAGCATGATGATTTAAAAAGACAAGTAAGAAGTAGATTACTAGTACTAAAGTATGAGTTGATATGTCCCACAAGTATTAAATCTTTTTTTGATTAAATCATTTTTTGATGCTGTACTGTGATAAGACACTGGGAGTGGAGAAATTATTAAACTGGTGTATGCGAAAGCAGATCTGCATTTTTATGATTTGTTATATGCCTTCAGGAGTTCTGGTAGTGACACAGCTATGTGTGTGCCACACCATACACACGGCACACACTCACGCACTCTGGATAACGGGGCCACACTGCTGCCAGATGTTAATTCAAAATGCTGAATCCATACTTTTACTCTAATGGTGCAGGGAAATGTATGGGCCTATGGATATATAGGCTGAGACCTATATTAAAAAAACTAGTCCAAATGTCTTTAGTATGTGCCTTTCTGGAGTAAGTAGGCTGTAACATCAAACTCTCTGTTGACAGCGTGCCTGCTTTTTAGTTCCCAAGGTCACGTGAGCCTGTCCCTTGCCAGCTTTTAGCTTGTCAACAGTTTAAAGAAACAAAACAAAACATAACAAAAACACAATCCCAAAAATCAACAACCGAACAAACACCAAGCAGCTAAACAGGGAAAAAAACTGGTTTAGGTCACACAGCACTAGCTCAGTCAGTTGGAATGCGTTTGGCCATCTTTTCTCTTCCTCCTGTGGAATTCATTCCTCTGGGTACTGTAATGATGGATTTGCCCGTCAAAAGAGCAAATTTTCTTCTTCGTTGGGCAGACTGCAATTTCTGAGGCTCCTTGCCAGTAAACAAACAGAAACCTTATTTAACCCCTTTAGGTTGTGTTCTGTTTTATGTACGAAATACATGCCATGCATATCTGTTTCTGAGAGCTTCAGGAAATCTGACACAGTAGAGCTGATTGGATGTAGTGCCAGTCCTGGTCGCATGTGTAAAACCAGGAACAGGTACGGAGTGCAACATATGCACAAGTATTTATGAAACCAGGCATTTACAGGTCTGGGAAACAGATCTGCCAAAAGGAGAGCTGCATCTAATCTTCTAGTTTGCCTGATACATCCCATAAATTTAATTTGATTAATATTTAAAAAATATTAATACAGCAAATTAGTTATTACTATTTACTTAGATTGCAGTAGCACATAGGAATACCATTCACGGCCCAGGATCCTCTTGTGATGAACACCATAAAAACACACTCAAAATAGATGGTCCCTGCTCCAAAGAGCTTACATAGAGTTTGATCCTAGTCACACTTAACATGGCTGGCAAAGTTTCTACTGTTTTCAATTAATCCAGAGTCCATGATCATCAAATTTCAGTTTTAAGGTAATCCCCTTCCGCTGTGAATTTCCTTTTTTATATTTTTAAAAAAATACAAAGATGCTGAAAGATTTGTGCCTCATTCTATGAATCAATAGGTCAAAACTGTCTACAATTTAAATTTGCAGTAGTGCTTTGAATGACTCTAGTGAGACCACCTTTAGAACAATAATTTTAGAACTCAACCATTTTTTCTAAGTGTCTCCATCTTACAAAAAGAACTGAAAAGGACTTATAAAAAGCAGACAAAAAATTCTTTCAGAAAGGATCTGATCCTCTTGACTGCAGCACAATTTTTTGCTGAAAAAAGGACTCGTGAGCGCCGAAGTAAACCTACTCCATTAGAGCTTCCCATTTTTCCCCATATGTTTCCTCTTGTGTTTGGATTAATAGCTATCATTTTATTTCTGTGCTTAGCCTAGGTCCTTCTTTGTGCCTAAGGCTCCATAAAGTCTCTGTACAAACAGGTAATAACAACAATGCTGATAATAATTCTTTTAAAATAGTCGATATTATTTGAATTTCCATCCCAAGCAAACAGGGATAGAGATATCTCTGTAAACAAAGGCTTAGGCTTAAATTTAAAGTTCATACGCTCAATAGTGACATTGGGAATAATAATAAAAATGACATTAATATCTCATGTGTGGTGTAGCTGCCTCACCTCTATATTTAGCTCGCTGTTGGATTTCAGGAGATCGCTGGGAACCGTACACAGAATTGATTCCGACTGCAGGAGGAGGTTTTCACAGCTTTTATTTCCAACTTTTAGCACCTCTCCTTTAACAGCTTCTGAATCAATATAATTTCCCTTGAAAAAAAAAAAATCAATTTCATATTAGATAACCATCGCATAAAAGTTAAGAAGTCCTTTCATTACATTGGAATTTTTTTTAATGGAAAAACAATTGTGAAATAAAAGACTAATGCAAATTTACATCGCCCTGTCAATAAGCATGTATCAGATTTTTTCATGTAAATGGGAGTTTGACAGACAGGCCAGATGGGGATGATAAAGTTTACGGTTAAAATCTGTTGTCACTAATACTCATACAGCCCATACAGACTTCTAAAAATGTAAATGTCTCAGGGATAAATTCTGTTGGTCCTGTTTAGATTTTTGCATAATTTGCACAAGAAAGGAAGCATTATGTGACCCTGTTGTTTATACAAAACTGGCATTATATTATCCACAAACTAAAGGCATCTCAAACATTTTGTTTTGCAAGTGGTTGTTCTAGGAGGAGTGAAGCTTTCAAAAAGAACTAATTAATTATAATAATAAAAATGCACAAATCTGTTAAAATCACATTCCACAGACCAAAGAGGAACAAACCCTGGTAGAAATGACAGTGTGAAAAGTGCACTCCCTACTGAGAAAACCTGCTTGGTTTATCCTGCTTGGATAAAACATTATTCTTTCTGGTACCGTGACAGTGTCCGAAGGCCAAGTTGAGGATCTCATGCGCTCAGGAGTGGATCAATATTTAAAAAGCTGCCCTACCCCATGTACAGCCCAGCTTAAGGTGAAAGAACAGGCATATTAAGGGGATTAGAAGAGGAGAAGGGAGGGTGGGGAGTAGCACTAATACAGGCTATTTATATGGTCTGGATCTGGGAGTTTTGCACAAGAAGGGAGGAAGGCGTCATGGCTGACACTGCTATGAGGCCTCCTTGTATACTGGAAAGAAAAGAAGAATCCCATTCTGAGGGGCAAAAATATCTTACTTTGAAATATGTTTTGGGTCTGCTGCAGAATCAGACTAAGCCCTGGGAAAATGTTAATAAAAATACAGGAGAGCCAGTCTAACGTCCTCTTTTGACTGGCAAAGCCACACCCCAGGTGAGTTCTTTTTAATTGCTGGCCAAAAAAGTCCATTTGGCACTCTATCTTGTGTCTACTTGAAGCCATTCTGTTTAATGTTAAGTAAATATTCAACATTAATTGCTTATTGGTATTGAGGTTTGCTGCAGATTGTGAGCAATTCATGTTCAAATCTTTCCTTTGAGTGATGTACCTCAAAAGACTTGAATGTGGGTCTTCCATCTCCAGAATAAAGGTACTATCCCGGAGAGTGTGGGTGGGTGGCATCCCTTCTTCTACAGCAAATCTTAAGATTTTTATCTCCACCAAACTCAGTTACCCAGAGGGAAAAAAATCATATTGATGTTTCCTAAGGTGGTCCTTAGCCAGTTATAATGAAAATAGTAGTTTTTACTTATAACCATAATAATTGTATTACCTTTAATATAATATAGTTTCAAATATATTCAGTATCGTATTGGGAATCATCAGATTGAGTTTCCCAATTGAGTATTGATTGGGAATCAATAGATTGAGTTTCAAAATTCTTTCAGCAGTGGTTTTGCTCTTTTAAGGACCACAGAATTTGCCTATGATTTTAAGAAAAGGAGGAAACCGACTTCTCTGAGAACCAGGAAACAATATTTTCTATTTTAAAATGTGTATTACCCCCTTTTTGCTGAGCAATGCCTTTGCACGCAAGCTGGAGAAACTAGTTACTGGACTGAGTAGCTGCTGCAAACCAATGTGATAGAACCAACTACTGCACAACTTCAGAGAGATGGGAGTAATCCAGGTGAAAGTCTATAAGCAGTAGAAGGACCACAGACCAAGGTGTGGAAATTTTGAGATTGGTTTCAGAAGAATTTTTGAGATTCCTAAGCAGAGCAGGCTGACTTGGGTAGAATGAGGAGTTACTGCAGCTGCAGAGCTTCCACTTCAGCTTGCTCAGAACTACCAGGGCTTCCATAATGCACTCTCTTGGACCAGACACTGAGAGAAAAACCATAATTTTCTATGCAATGTAGAAGAGGATTAAAAATACAGCGACCTATAAGTAGACAAGAAGAGTTCCTTAAGATTGTCTCATAAGGAATGTGTTGTACTGGCTTAGGAATAGAGTGGGCAATTTAGTAAGTTTTGTCCTACTCTTGGTTTTAGGGTAGATGTGCCAGAGGACCGCCAAGATCTCAGATGTGATGTGTAATGTGAAATGACAACTGTGCTACTTATTTCTTTAGTGGAAGATCTATATTTCTAAATAAAACTTGGTCATGCAGTAGCCCATTCCTAGGCCTCCTCTGGGAGCATGCAGAGACCCTCCACTGGGTTGGTGTGCAAGCACAACTCCAGACCAGGCCAGATCTCTGGGCAGACTGAGGTAAGAAACTGTTTCTTTCCTTATTCATTTAGGTTATTTTTTCACAGCTAGGACACACTGGGCTGTCAGCAGGCCAGCTCACAGGTCTGGGTCAGTGGCTCTTGTAAAAAGTAGCAAGTAGACCCTGTTCTCTTCAGCAGACTCAGGTCTTTGGTTGTCACCAACAGCAAAACACCAGAATTTCTCCTGCCCTGAGAGCTTCCCATGTTGGCAGGAGATGGAAGCACTGCTGAAGTGGTGTCTTCACAATGTTAAAGCAGAGAAGTGCTTCGAGCCACTCTGCCATGACCCCTCTGACTGGGGCATGGTGGGTACTGAGAGACTTCAAAGAGCCACATACTTGGCAAAGGAAGACAGTGATGATGTGAGACCCTGAGTACCTCAGGAGTGTGGAAGACAAAAGGGCTGGCACCGAAGAAAAGAAGGTCTGCCATTTGTGGCACACAGTGCCCTGACTGTGTTTTAGAAGACTTAAAGTTTTCTTGTGTGTAACATTTTCTTACAAAAATATCTTATGGTCATTGGGAGAAACCAAACAGAACCCTTCAATCAGTACCTACTGTCATCTGATGAAAGCCAAATATGCCACACTACATTAGTTTGACTGAAAAACTTGTGATAAAGCTCCCTCCGCCCCTCTGAAACTAATTAAGAAAAAGATAAAAGAACTTTGGTTTGGTAGAACAGACTGTTCACTGAAGCAAGCTGCCATTTAATTTCATGCTGAGCTTGCTTAATTACTGCACAAAATATAACCATGAGGCATGTAAACTTGTGTGTATTTTTGAATGCGGATACGGGACGAGGGAAAAGTGTTGCCAATATGGCTTGTAATGATCTTTTGGCTCCCGACTATAATTTCTGAAAGTCGCCTCACTGTTGTGATAGAAGCATCCACTATAACTAATGTTATTTAGAGGAAGATGTTAAATTGGTGCTTGTTCATACTTTGTTCTAGGAGACCAGCTTTCACTGATGTTATTCCCCAGTCGGTTGCCAGGAAATAATCAGGGCATTAGGCTTAGGTAGACGTCTGCCTTGGGTGCCATGACTACAGGTGACATCAATGGTAGAAAATTGTGACACTGGTTAGTTGTCAATGGGACAGTCCTCAGCCAGCCTTTCTCATCTGAATGGCTCCTTCCCAGCAATAAAGAGCACTAGGGACTCCTCCTTAAGGGAGAATAAAAGGTTCAAGAGTAAAAGAAAGAAGAGAGTTAAAAAACACCGTATTTTTGACCTCAGTCCCTGGGAAGAATTTGGAGCACGTCCTCATGGAAGTTTTTCTAGGCAGAGGAAGGACAAGAACACAACTAGGCACAGCCAGCACAGGTTCCTAAGGATGGATTTTGCCTGAGCTGCCTGATGGCCTTCTCTGTGGAGATGACTGGCTCTGTAGATGATGGGTGAGCACTGGACGTTTATCTTGATTTTAGCAAGAATCATAGAATCATAGAATTCTATGGATGTGCCATTCTTGCACTTTCAGATGACATCAAATTTGGGAAAATGACTGAAATATTGGAAGACAGGACCACTGCTCAGAGTGACTGTGGCAAGCTGGAGGAGTGGGCCAGCAGGAACCCCATGAATTCAACAAAGACAGATGCAAAGTTCTGCACATGGGGTAGAATAAACCCATGCACCAGGATAGGGTAGGAACAGCAGGGTTGAAAGACGCTCTACAGAAAATGACTTGTGGTTTTTTAAAGCTGCCAAATCCCCATTCTTGGAGATCTTTAAAACTCATTTAGACAAGGCCACGGGCAACCTGACCTAATTTTTAACTTAGCCCTGTTTTGAGCAAGGTTACACTACAAAGACCTCCAGAGGTTCCTTCTGATCTAAGTTATTCTATGATTCTTCTCAAATTAGACTTCTTTCCAATTGGTTGATATGCATGACCTGGAAAATACTGGAAAACGCCGCTGTCACTGCACAGAGGCACTGAGCCATGCAGCGGTTATATATTCCCAGCTCTCCGTTGACCCACACACCAGAACTCTTTCTAGCATTTCTACATAACTGAACAGCAGAATTGCTCTCCATTGAGGAAGGGGTGATTGTACGGCCACAAATTCCAAGTAGAAAAACAAAACAAAAAAGTAAAAACCAGACTGATTATCCTTGGTAATTTTCCCAAAACACTTTGTGGAGACAGAGCAATATTAAGACAGTTTGACTGAAACTCAGCAAGGCTGACAGAGGCTCTGAGGTAACTCTCTCTGATTTTCTACAGCTCAGGACCTGGTCCACTGGACCACCTTGAAGTCAAAGACCTCAGGGCTTCAAGATTTCATGGCTTGGGAAATTTCATAGGGGAAAAGAGTTTGGGTGTAGAGAGCTATGGAGCAGCTATACAGAGATGACTCCAACATTAAGGCTGATTCACTTCTGTAAAGCATTTTTATAGATATTCTCTATAAAATTCATGCACATAATCATACATTTTCATAAACATTCATTGTAAATTAGAAATACCTGTATTTATACTGTTCCTATTTGATACTCTAACTCAGAAAAGCACTAGATTTCAGGAAATCAAACTCTTGTAAAAACAGATTTAACTTTCTCTGCAGCACTCTACTAGAGAGCAGACTGTGCCTGCAAGGGCCCCACATTCCTAAGAGACGTTTCTCAGTGCTGTGTAGACTATTCTCAATGCTCCTTTAACAGGCTCTCAGCATCAACTTTGCATTTTTCATGGATCCGTAAATATTTAGGCTACAGTGGTGACTGATTCTCACGAGTGACTTTGTGCACAGGCCAGAGCTTCCCTCAGCTCTAGAGAGCCAAAGCTGCAAGGCCACTTTCTAAAGGCAACTCCATGTCTTTTGTGAGGAAGGACACAAAAAGCCCTGTGACAGTAAGAGCTGGGACTGGCCGCGCAGACCACACACATCAGTTTCTGGGATGCTGGCCGTGTTTAGTACTCAACTGGTGACGCAGCTCACCACAATCAGAAGCAACACAGTGCGGTCCTCCCATGGGGATGAGGAGACCCCCTCTCCCAACCCGCCCGATGCCACCCTGCTGTATCTTTGGTTTCAGCTCTGCATCTTTTAAGTTGTGGCAGCTGGGGGCTCGGATGAACGCAGCACTGAACACACTGCTCTCTGTCTCTCTCTGCCCGTGCTTCCTTGGGGCTTCCTCTATTTCATCAAAATGTCTGTTCCACACTACACTCCTGACGTGCTCTTGCAAATAATTGAAAAAACATATTTCAACGTTTCTTACCTTAATTTCCAGAATGTTTTGGTTGCCTCTTGAGATGAACACTGGCTTTTCAAAATGCTTAAATACGGGATTATTTACATAATCAAAATCAAAGTACAGAGAGCTGACACCATCAAAAATAAAGAACACTTTGGTTACAAAGGGTGGTTGGAGATCGAAGGCTTTCAGTGAAGGAGTTGTACAGCAGATTATCTCTGAGCTAGAGCGGTGGCTACACGCCTATAAAAAAGAAAGAAAGAGGTAATTGAGTCAGTACGTGCATAGGAAGTCACTGATGAACGTAACTGTTCTTTAACAATACACATATATTGAAAAAATAAACACCAGAGGTCTTGTTCTTCTTTAACCAAAGCAAAATCCTGATCAGTGCAACACAGCGTTTATTTAGAGCTGGGAGAAAAGTATAAAAACTTCATGTCAATGGTGTTTGCACTCTTGTTGAGGAAATGTTCAAGTAAACAAGCTTCCTGGCCTGATTGTTCACAGCACTTTTAAAGTAAATATTTTGCAGATAATTAATGGAAAATGATTTCCAAAGCCAAGGGCCATCAGGAGGCTATCCTGATGTACTGAGCTGTACTGGGACACAAAGCAGCCATAATTCAGCTTACCCAGCCTATATCAAAGTGACCGCCACATGGATTTGTCTTTCCTTCACACCACCAAAGCAACAGCAGGGCACCAGAGGAGAAGGTAAAAATCTGACTGAATCTGACTGAAAAGTAAAGCACTGTTTACCCAGAGCGTGGCTAAGCTGCTATGTTTCCAGAAGGACACTATGGACGCTGTGAGAAAGCGCCTTAAAGCCTAAACCACCATGGGATTCTGGTCCATGAAAACCCAGCAAAGTGTATCTTCTTTCAAAACATGAATATCTAGGGCCACAGGCACGTGGTATTCAGTGCTTAGATAAGCTGGTGTCATTCAAGTCATAGAATCACAGAATCATAGAATGGTTCAGGTTGGAAGGACCTTAAAGATCATCGAGTTCCAACCCCCCCTGCTATCGGCAGGGACACCTCCCACTAGACCACGTTGCTCAAAGCCCCTTCCAGCCTGGCCTTAAACACTTCCAGGGATGGGGCATCCAAATTCCCCCCCGCCTTGGCTGTAAGACATGCTTTATTTCACACTGCACCTCCTTGGACCAGCGGGGATGTTTGTACCTCACTGCTGCGCAGAAGCTACCTGACCACAGGCGTGAAGCCATGCTTACCCCTCACTCTGCTGTTACTCCTCATGGGGGCCTGCTCTCGAGGTGCTTCCTGGGGTGCTGGTGCACCCAACACTCCAGAAGACCTGCCATGGCATGCTTTGTGCTGGAGGTGGTGATGCAATCCAATGTAAAATATCTGGCCCGGGTTCTTCCCCTCACCACACACTGCCTTGATACAGAACTGGTGGGACAGACAAGACAGATCCAGGTCCTTCCTAAAAGGACTGCTGTGTAGCAAGCAAGGGAGCAGGGTTTTGCAGGCAGCCTGACTAGAAGCTGAGTTTAGGCTGTTTGCAGCGATAATGTGAATCCTTGCAGATGGGATTCATCCAGCCTGCATCCAGACACCTGCGCTGGAGTTAGTTGTCTAAACTGCCTTTACAGTCAACAGAGGGAAACAGGTCACCTAGAGTGGGAGTCATCTGATCTGTTTAGAACAACAGCTTTAATTACATTAACGGTGCTCTAGAAGGGTCGACTTCTCCCTCTTGACTCCGAAGGTTTCTACATGACTAATCTGGTTATAATGTCAACAGCTCATCTGCAAGCATTGATGGGAGGCACGGTGGGTGCTGGGCAGCATCACACAAACTGCAGACTGCCTTGTTTGTGAGCGTGTTGGGTACTCCCTTCTCTGTGCCTCCCTTTCATGCTGCCTACTGTGGATATGGTTGAAGGACTTCTGGCACAAACAAAGTTGTTTCAGCTCCGCAGAAGTATTTCTCTTCCAACTGTATAAACCTTCTGTATGTAGTTCCTTGTCCACTGTGTCATGAGAGTGATTACACTTTTTTTTTTTTTAAGATATAAATGGAGTGGTTGACATATGTCCCCAGTAAAAATGGGGTTTAACTCCTAGTCAGATAAATCTTACGTTTGTTTTACAAGAAATTTCCCTGGAAAACTAACTGTTGAATACCTGTGCGCATCTAAAGACGGCCCAAAAATGTATTTTTTTCTGTTTTGTTTTTCAAATTAAATTGGTTCTCATTATAAAATGCTGCCTGAAGGAGCTGTGAAATTAGTTTACATTTGTCTCTAATATGCTAAATTAATGCAATGTAATTTTGCTGTTTCAAATCAGTGACATAACCATTCAAGCTATAGCAGTTCTATACCCACATCAGCTTGAAAAGTAGGATTCAATTAGCTATCTACAAATCAGCACTTTTTCTTATCACCACAGCAATTCATGTTTCTGTGCATAATATTGGCAAATCTTGAATCCGCGATGGGAAACATTTTCAAGGCTGTGAAACTGAGCGCTAGGGTTTTAGAGCTCTGCTACAAGGGTTACGTGTCTGTGGGCTGTGAGTTCAGCACTCAGTTAAATAACTTGCTGCAGTTCTCAGTGATGCTAATGGGACCTGCACCCGCCTAACTAACAGCCCATTTAGATTCCTAGCACAAATTCGGAAATATTTGTGCATCCCCCACGACAAAAAGGTAATCTGTGGGACACAAGACGGGGAAGATGTCTGCTCCATTTGCTTACAGTATTAGACTGTTCTTCCTCTTTTGAATACCTTTTTATACACCATTGACCATACCTCAGGCTTTGTTTTATCACATGGATCTAGAAATTAATTTTAATCAGTATGGCAATAGTAAGATGCATCATTAGTATAATGGATGATCAGGCCATACATTTCCATGATATATGAATATTCGTAAAGAAATCTATCATATTGTGTCGATTCTAAAAAGGGATTACTAAAATATATATAATTATAAATCCAAATACGTCCCAGGTAATCATTACATTTATTTGATTAATGTAAATTCATTAGACTTTTTATCTACTGTAGAGTAGTGATGTCCCTTAAATGAATAGCAGTGGTATTCATAACTTTGTTTGTGGCTATCTATTAGAATCAGATACTTTACTTTATCAGGCTCGTCTCTGAAGAGGAAGCTTTCAGAAAATGATAAAAATCTAATAATACTCTTTGGAGGGGATGCAATGTGACTGATTGGTAAGGTCAAGAAAAATCTTATTTGCAATGCCCTTATTGGTACATGATTTGACATGACATTTCTACCTTGAAATTGGTTTTAGCAATTGAAGAATATGATGGTTTAGTTTTCAAGAAATATTGGATTGAGGATCTATAAGAAAAAAACCCTAATTCAATCTATTGCCTTCTCAATTAAGATACTGCCTATCACCCAGCACCTTTAACTTTTATTTAATTAGGCTTTAAAGTACATTCACTTTAAAAGCTAAGCCTACATTCTTCTTGTGACTGTAATCTACATCTGAAGACAGTAAGGAAGAAAAGATGTAAAAATTATGGAGCATTTCACAAGCATAAGTAAATACTATACCCCAAGGGAATAATAATCCATTGCACAATGCATATGACTCACCACTTAAAGGTATGTATTCTTGTTTCATTTGTAAAATATGACCCTTGAGGCAATTAATTCAAACCTGACCTACAGAACCTGAACTTCGGTGCCCAATTCAATTTTTTTTCAACTGATAGAACAACAGGAAAAGTATTAGGGAGGATCTCTGAGCTCCAGAGGTCTCCCAGCAGCTGACCCAGATAAGAGAAGGGCAGTTGGATGTGTATTACAGGATCTGTAGCAGTCAGAAAGGAGAAAAGGGCCAATTTTTCCTTTCATAAAAAGTAAAATTTTGAAGTTCCAGTGAGGAATGAAAGACAAATGAGGTTAAAGACAGACTGGGAGACTCTCCAAACATCTTTTCCAAAAGACGATTTCTTAATAGAAAGAGATGAAAATTCAGGTTTGACTTCAGGAGAGCCCATTCAGAAGGCTTTTCTGTGTAGGCGAGAAACTGGGTAGTGACACTCAAACAGGGTATCTTGAAGAATTTTCAGAGAATACACTGGCTTTTGCTGCCATTTCAGGTAGTGCAATGAATGGTCCTAATGGATCAGTAACATTTTTATTCTAGTTGTCTTCTTGGATGAGGGCATGGGAGATGATATTTCTAGTCTATCAGATCATCGGACCAGAAGGTAGAGTAAAACCTCTCTTGCTCCAGGGTCTGAGAGCCAGACCTTCGCGCAACGTGGCCAATACTGCCTGGGAGTCTAAATTCCTCCCTGGCATTGGGATAGTCAATGTACCCGATAACACCACAGCTCTGGCACCTCAGCGATTTCACAGGATGGGCTTTTCCCTGACACCCCCTGCTGCACTCTTTCCTTGGCAGGAAATGTGTACGAAACACAGATTTGGCACAGAAAGAAAGAAAGGCCAATGGTTCCCCTTCATGGGGGAAACTCTTTGATGGCCTTCTGTGGCAGCTTTGTGCCAGAGTCAACACAGATAGAGGATCTAAAACCAAGTGTCTTCAGATAGGTAGTCAAGAACATCTTCAGTAATCACACGCTCACCCCCTGCCCCACCCCGGTTTCCAGGGAATTTATTATTTAATAAAACTAAGGTAGACACTCACAGGTGAATTCTAGGCATTTTGGTGAGCATTATGAGTATGGATTGGTCACGTGTAAACATTGAAGGAACTTTAGGGTATTTTAAAATTCTCCTGTAATACAGCAGGAAATGGCATCTAGCAGGGCGCAATTAGACATACTAAAGATCATTCAAGAGACTACTTACTGAAGAGATAATTAAAAGTCTGTGGAAAGAGATGATCTTGCATAGCTACAGGGTCAGTTGTTGAAGGTCATGCATTAAAAGGTGCTTCTCCTTAATTTTGCAACCATGCATGTCTTGGGACATTCATGGTTAGAGGAGATTAAACAGTGGGAATATATTTCCAAATTACTTAATGGATGGAATATTAAAAATGCTATAGCAAAGGATCCCCGAATGACCACTTGTTCACTATTGTGGAATCAATGCAAAGTACAGGCTTTCAAAGAGAATATAATGGCCTCAAGTGCTTCAGAAGCAGAAGAATCATCTAGCATGACTTATAGCAGAGGTAAGAAGACACTTATTTTATAAACAGGCTCCTAATCAAACACCATTCCAAACTGTGCAAAGCTTTTTTACAGTCATAATGCAAAGTGAAAGAAAGGAATGAGCTGCTTCCCTCCTTGCACACCTCACACAGGAACTGGATGTGTGAGCAGAAAGGAGAGGGTTTGTGTATCCTTATGAATTATCTAGAGCTGTCAGGAATTTATGCAGAACTGCCTAAATTCATACTTTTTTGTTCCTAGTCAGAACAAATGGTCAAAAGAACTCATGAAATAGCAATGAAAAAGAAACACATTGCTAATATTGAAACATATGGTTCAATAGCTCCAGAACATTTTTTCACTCATTGAAATACCAAATTTGAAGAAGGCAAAAAGTATTATTTTGATAGTGTTACCACAAAATCTAATATAAACACAACTAGTATGAACACAGTATTGAATATTTTTAAGACAATTTAAATAAATATGAAATGAAAATTATAAAGTTGAAGCAAGGTATTTTTGCCGTATGGAAGAAATACTGAGCTTCGAACATGAAAACTGAAAAGCTCAACTTAAATGCTTCTTCTACAAGGGGCTGGCATATTGCTCCCAAAACTTTTCAGTCTCATTGAAACTACATTTCTTATGGGGAGTTGTTCCCAAAAAATTCTTTTACCGGTTGTACTGCTCATCTCTTCCACCAGGATGGAAAGAAACAGGCAGAGAAGAGCAAACGGCCAACGGTGTGTCAGCTGGCTCTGCTCCCCGAGACTTTGGGAAGCAGAGCACCCTCAACAGCTCCTGCTGCCTACAAAAGTCATCCTCCACTCACACAGTAGCTCCATCAGGGCCACAATTAACCCTGAGGGAGTGAATTAAGGGTGTGGGGACAGCTAGCCGACAGGAAACGGTGAGACCTCTTTTAAATCTGGCACCACTAGTTTTAGGCAAATGGGAGAAGGTCTGGGAGATGGCAGAAAGAATGAGCAGAGCTCTAGGAAACAACACTCATCAGGAGAATTTGGAGCGGTTTGGTTTGTTTCAACTGGAAAAGAGAGAGGCTGAATCATAATGTAGTGCAAATATATAAAATTAGCAGGAGAGACTGTTAATCTGTTGTTTGTGTCCACTGAGGGTTAAGCAAGAAGATAGCTAATTAGCAGCTAGGATTTGGGTTAATTATTAGAAAGAAGTCTTTCCAAACCACTAGGTAAGCAGGTAGAGCAGCTCTCTCCAAAGCTTGTTTAAGCAAGGTTGTGAAATTTCTTTCACAAGGAGCTTTAATAACAGCTTAGACAAATATCCATCAGGCAGTGGTCTGCGTACATTTGCTCCTGCCGCAGGGAAGCGGGCCAGGCTAGACCTTTGTGGTCCCTCCCAGCTGTACTTTCCTTTGATGCTTTGGGATGTGTTTCAGTGCTGGCTTTGGTTTTCCCAAGAGCCAGAGTTTCTGAATGCTGACAAAAGCAGCTTCTTGGAGGAGGCTGGTGAGAGAAAACTGAAAAGAAAAAGGGCTTAAATAACAATTAGAAAAAAATGACTCAGTTAGCTCTTCTCTCCCAAACTAAGGGACCAAAAAGATATATAACCTCAGCTATAGGACTTCTGGATCATTTTGGTTTGTACTGTACTGTTTGTCTGAGTTCGATGTATGCAGGACCACAACCTGTTTTCTCCTTTATGGGATAGATGGTCATTTCAGTGCTCTGGATCCCTGCTGGAAATAGTTCCTCATCAGTGTTTATTTTTGTAATGACTGGATGGAAGTTTGCTTGTTTGCCATATTGCTCACGCATAGGGCCCAGAACCTCCAGCGCAGGATGGGGCAGGCTGCAGCCATAGGCATCCTCTGCCAACAATTTCCTCAGTTATGCAGTGCAATCTTGTTTTGCCACTTACAAATCTTCCCCTTCTCCCTGAGAACTAATATCCTTCCTGGAGAAATTAGCTGGAGGTAAATACTAATGCCAGAACAAATGGCAAGCAGAGCTGGGCTGTCACAGAGGCAGGCAAAGCCACCGAGTGCCAGAAGCCTTTAATTTCAATAGAGCAAAATATATTGCTTGGGCAGCGTAGAAGTATAAAACACTCTGGATTATAATCTGTTTATGGTTATATTCCACCCTTTATGCAGGAATAAACTTGTGTACAGCTGCGTTTACACTGGGGCAGATTCTTAGGGATTGGCAGTGGTAGGGGACAGATATAATCCTTATGGAAAAGGAGGGTCAGACCTGCCTCTTCTTCTGTATTGGCAAATACGCACACCACAAGGTAGGAAAAGAAAAAGTGAGATAATTCTGACTGTCTATGTACACGTCTTTTTTCAACAGCAGATTAAAAGGACAGATGGCAGCACACCACTGCTCAAACAAAAGGTTGCTCCCCAATATCTGGGGGAGAGAGTAAACTCTACAGTGTTCATTGCCTGGAGTTGCCAGTCACTTTTGGACAGTGGATTTAGTTCTTTAAAGCTTCAGACCCTTTCAAATCTGTTCAAATTCTGAGGAAGTCCCAAATATTTGACAAACAAAGTCTGCAGAATCAGGGCCTGAAGAGAAGCAATATTGCATGTTCTCACAGGGGAACAGAGAAAGCAAGTGAATGATCTTTACTTCGAAAGAAAGGCTGCTCAAATCCACACAAAGCAAAATCTAAAGAGCTGATTTCAGCAATGAGCTTTTCTTTGAAAATCTTTTGTACTTAGAAATAATCATGCCACATTATCAAAACCTAATAAATTTGGAATTTGGTTGATTTCACTGAAATGTTTTGCTTTCCAACTCATGAGTGAAGTGCCTTTTTGATAACATTGAACACCGTGTTTCACTGTAGGGGCACTGATGTTCAGATTAAAATCTGAACCCATTAAATTACAAGCCATGATTACATCCAGCTGAAATTCAGGTCCCGACACTCATAATATTATACAAATTAGGATCATGAAGACTATTATGACCTTGAAGCTATAGAAGACTGCAAATTTGCAGACATACCATTTAAAATGCTTTGAGCAAACCTAGGTCTAATACTTAGAATTCAGTACAGGAAATAGCGTATGATGATCATTAGAAATAAGCTGAGAATATGAGCAGTAGCGTAGCATGTCATAAAGAGTGCAGGTCAATTTAGCTTCAGTTAGACTAAACAGACCTTACAGGATGAGAAAATGTTGGAGGTGCAAGATAAATGTGTAGGCAAAAGCTTACAGGAAACAGTTCCAGTACAACTAGCCAAGAAATGACATCTGTGCCTTATAAAAATTAAAGAAGAACACACACTCATATCTGAACACCTTATTTAGTTTTAGACACTGTGTATTATCAACCGAGGTAACAAAAGAAGGCTCAGATCCCTGACTGACTCTGTTCACGCAAAGGTACCCAACTGCAAAAGCCCAAACTTCTCTTAAAACTTAGTTGATGATCTTTCCTAAGTTAGGAAAGCTTTTCCCCAATAGGTAATTTGGGGCAGAATCAGAAATTCTTCAAAATAATACTTACTTTTGATTTCACACATATACTTATTCTTTGAGGCTTGTTCCATTTTCCTATCATATCCACAGTCACCATTTAAATATATTTCCTACCTACCACAGTAGCACTTGACCTTGCCACGTAATCTGACATACCCGTATTGCATTGTTCTGTGTTTAGTCACTGAATTGGCATTGTTAAATTGCAACATAAAAATATTGTTATCAGCTATGGTAAAAGCCTTATTTCTTTGGAAGAGGTTCCTTGGAAACTGTTGTTCTACCCACAGCTTAATTTCAAATTTGTTGTTGAGTTTTGCCTATGCAGTGGAAACAGTCTGTGCGGAAAACACCAAAATGTTGGTGGAAGCCCTGAAGTTTTAAGGCAAAAATCAAAGTATTTTGACTGAAAACTCCATGCCATTCACCACACGAAGATGACAAGATAACAGATTGTCTTCTCCAAGACTGACTCACCACAGAGAAGTTCATTCCCAGTTTAGGTACAGTAATCACCATCTGAGGAAAGCACACTGAGTTCAAGTTGATTCCCTGAGCTGTGATTGTACTTCCACCACTAGGAAAAATTAAATGAAAAAAAAAAAAAAAAGATGAGTAGGATAATGATACATCTGCTACGATAATCTTAATTACAAATTATATTTTAGAGTAAATGACAACATAAGACCAGAATTAGGGATATATGGGGTGAATGCAAATACACAGCTCTGAGTGGCAAGATTATTTTTCTGGGAAACAAATTCTACACTTGCTATAACAACTAATCAAATACAAGAAAAGGAAAATAATTTTAAAAATTGTGGTATGCCATGATATAAAACAAATGTGTACATTTCAAAGGAGGGTGTATACTTGTACTTAGCATTTGCTAACTTTACTTAACTTATTGCTTTCAGTGGTGCTGAAAAAGGTGTCTTTTTTACTGCTGACATTTTTTTGGCAAAGGCAGATGGCTTGGATTAGAGCTACCGAGACCATAAATATGTCACTTAAAAACACACATACTACCATACATATATATTCATAATATTTATGTAGCACTGGATTTAGACTGTTTTAAAATCCATTTGCTCTCCCGAGTACCACCGACTTGCCACATTAAATGATTTTCCTCACTAATCAGAGCAATGTCCAGACGCGGTGCAGGAGACACGCTTAGCTGTAGAGTAGGTATCTCAGCAGGACATCACAGGTACGCTGAGCAGCAGCTAGGAGTTAAATCACATAAAGGAAAGAGACACCCTTCCCCCTTCTCCTTCACCTCTGAAAGGAAATGATCTGCCCTCTGCAACTGCACCATAATAGAAGCAATTGGCATGGCAGATAGAGATAAAAATGCAATTTCTTTTGATAGATTGCTGCGCAGCATAGCCATTCTTCTTTCATTCATTACTTTTCTTATTCCTATAAGAAACTTTTACTCACTTAAGAAAAGATTTGGCTGGATGAATTTTTAAAACAACGGGGTCTTCTCTGTATGTGAAATGACCGCTTGCATCTCGAACAGCTTCGTCGATTCCCACCCTCACGCGATATTCCTGGGGAATTCGTTGTGCTGGAGTGTAGCACTCCACAGTGCTCGCCGATATGCTGGAAGGACAGAGAAGGACTTGTTTGTCAGCATTAGAAAACATGTACTCAGCTTAAAACACTGTCCTTTACTGAGACCCAACCCCACTGAAGGACCCGCTCGTAAAAAAAGTCATTGATTCCCCCACTGGAAGATCACATGGCAACCAATAAGCATGGCGTGAGGTAGAAACACCACCCCTTAGGCTCAGGATTCATCTCAGCTCGATTGACTTGCACCTTGCCTGCTGGAAGGTGTTTCCCCAGTGCTGGCCACAGCCACATCAGCCCCTGCGCCCTGTAAAGGCAGCTTCCAGCCTGGAAAACAACAGCAACTCCAAGTTTAAGGAGAATGACTTGTATCTGTCCCTTAATTGACCAGCTGAGATAACGACATCAATAAATGCCACTTAAAACTATAAATTAGACACTGAACAGAAGTGTTGAAGATCTTGGTAGCGATTAAATATCAGATTTGAATACCTAAATCCCTTTCTTGATTTAGTCAAACTTAGCTGATTTGATCAAGAGCATACAATAAATCATTTAGCAGCAAAGAATAACATTTAGCTCTCCTGACTTTGAGTCTGACATTAATTAATGGGCTATTGCTTCCCCACGTTTTCCACAAATGTGGTGTTTCACCACTACGTCCTTCCATAATCACTAGGAAAGACTCAAAATTTAGGGTAGTTGCTGTACATCGTGTTTCTGGGACACAGTCGGACAGATTCTGCCCTTGGTCGCAGAGGTAACAATTCTGAAAACAGGACCAAGCAGGATTTGCACTGGATTTGATGGCAGAACGGTTGCCGAATTCAGAACGCTTGTCTGCCCATAGCAGAGAATCTGTGCTTGGTATTTAACATTTATATTCAGCTGGGATTGAAGGCATTTCCACACAGAGCATGTCGAAGATTCTTGACTGAGTTCCTACTGGATCCAGTACAGAGCCACGAGAAATTCTGGCTGAATCCTCAAAACAAATTTTATTTATACCAGCAAAAGTCCCAAACGGATGCTGCCTCTGGTTTGGAGGCAGTTCCCTGATAGTAGTGCAGAAATAGCTGCTCTGCACGGGATATGCATTCCCATACTGGTTAGGTTTCCACCAAACAAACCAGTAGGAAATGGTAACCTGCACCCACTGGACTCTCCCTGGGAGCTGCTGCATGAAGAACAGCTCTTGCTAATAGAAAAGAGAGGGCTGAGCGTGTGCGACTCAGGGTGATAAAAGTTATGGGAAACCGGCAGTTTCTAGTCCATTAGAAGCTGATTTGCTACTTCTCTATGCAACCTTTTAATGAGGTTAATGAAGGCATTACAGAATAAACAAGTCTTCTAGGGAACCGTAGTCCCTTCTAGGAACCTTTCAGACATCCTGAATTCAGGTCGTAATCCAGAACTGAATGCTTATTGCAGTATCAATTCTCCGATATGGAACACAAGGAGAGGACAGCAATGCAAGTTTGCAGGTTTTTTTTTACTCCAAGACATTTTAATCAAGCCATTTAAATATTAAATGCATCACGTTTTAGTAAGTAAATTACCTTTTCAAGGTGCATGGTTTCTCACCAACAAAAATCCTTCTGGATTTTCCACTGTTTAGGTATTTTCCAGTCACAGTTAGCAATGTTCCTCCAGATTTGGGGCCATAGGTGGGAGAGATACTTGTTATTACAGGATTCTGAGAGGGAAGTGAAAATAAGAACAGTGGATTGTTTCATGATTTTCAAAACGTGAAGAGGAAGAAACTTAAAACATTTATTAGCATTTTCATGAAGCAGTAATAAAGCAAACAGGAATGACCATACTGGACTGGACTCATGAGGAGTCTCTTTCCAGCTAATATTGAAGGTAATTTTCACAGTAAAGTTCTAATCATAGTGCTTACCACATACGAAAATGTATTGAATAGTGTTTTGCCATGTCCAACAGAAACACTACTGGATACATTAAAACTTGGATTTTTTGCAGCAGGGACTGTGCACTCCAGCCTTTGGAAAACAAGGAAAAAGATGAGATTACATTTTTTTTCTGGCTTTGATTTTTTGTATTAAAATAGAACCAACTCAAATTCACAATAATGGAGGACTCATACTAAACAAATCATCAATCTATGTGCGCCAGGGACATTTCAGCAACAACAGCTAAAAGAATTGTGGTCGTCGTCTTCAATACTAAATACAAACACTGTGGTGTTTATACTTGGCCAGAGAAAATGATTTTGATATACTAGATAAATTTCAGAAAAAAAGAAGCATGCTGGAGAAAACAAATGCCTTCCATTCAATGGTTGAGTTGGTTTTTGGAATTTTCCTTTAGTGCCAAATTTTGGCAGAAAAGAGGATTAGAAAAAATGCATCATATACACAAGTTTGTTGTATAAATTTAAATATTACCAAAAATTAAACTTGAACTTTTGTGGCAGCATATGTCAATGTATTACATTATATTTACAGTCTCACATAAGAGTTAGTCTCTAATTTTTTTTGTGTTAAGACTCTTCAGAGCAGAAGTTAGGAGAGCACTCAATACTTCTGGAAGGTGACATTTTTGCTGCTATATATCTCTATGAATAGGGAAGCCATGCCATGATTTGCACATCACTTTGGTAGTAGATAGTCATAAGCTTTGAACTGAGAGAGGATATTCATTGAACTTCCTATTTCTTCAAGATAACCACCAGAATAACCTCGGTCTTAAACTTAACCCGTTCTCCCACTGTCTCAAAGACATATTTTTGAGGAGGAGGAGAAGTGCAGCTGAGGGTCACAAGCCTCCGGATGACGAAATACCTGCATCTTCTCACATTTCCCTCCAGCAGCTTCACAGATCAGGAAGACGGAGGTGACACAACCGAGCCCAGCAGGATCCTGGCCAAAGGAACCTGCCCCCTTTTCAAACCTTTGAATAGGTTTGTTCCTGCCAGCTCCCACAGATGTTGAACAGCATTTCACAGACAAACCAGAAAAAGCTGCTGCAGGAGCTGTCTGCATTAACATTCATTTGATCTCCATTTCACTTCGAGCACTTTTTTCTTGGGAGCTTATCAAACCAAGGGATTGCTTCCTGTTTGAAATTTCAGAGTCGGAGATGACACTTACAGACGGAGTGTTTATATCATAAAAACATCCAGACCACATAAAGAACATCTGTATAAAAGGAAATTCATATTTTAGGTTTCTTACTTGTTTTTGTTGCTAGATCTTGCTTCCAGAGCGCAAATTTGTCCTCCAATATGGACTAATGTATTTTTTAATTCAAATCTATGATTTTTGCTGAATCCAAAGTCCCATCCACACAGTGTCAGTTTTGTCCCGCCTTCTAAGGGAGCGCTGTTTGGGAGAATCTGTTAAAAGAATATTGTGTTAGTTACATCAGGTTTTCTTGAACTTCAAATGGAGTTAAAGAATGTGCAAAGGTATAATTTTAGAAAAGCATTTCTTCTGGTAGACCATGTCCTACCATTCATCTTAATTGTTCTTCACCTTTCATTTGTCACATTATGAGCTTTCTCTGACAGTAGCAATAAATAACAAAACCTATACTAGAAAGCTTTGAAGGATAGTGTTTAGGGGCACTGAACAAGCTGTGCATTGTAATAGTCTCTTAAATCCTGCCGTTCTTGTCTTGCACATCTTATTTCTGGCATGTTAAACATACAATGTACTTATTTTGTTAGAAGCTGAATGCTGAACACAAAAGAGCCCCAAAATGACCAGTTTTTTGTCAGCTTGATGAAAGTCAGGTTCAGAGTGAAGTAGCTTCAAAGACACCAAAATCCGATATTGCGTTGGCTGTGATAAAGTTAACGTGACTTCTGCTATTCTTTCCTTAAATCTTTTACATTTGGTCACCTCTAATTCCGAGTTAAAAAAACCCTACCCCTCAGAAACACACAGACAATCTACAAAGGAAATGCTTTTTTTTCTACATATTGTAAATTGTCCTGTAAAATATAACAATGGTGGGAAAAATGTAGGAGCACTATAGAAGTCTTACAAAACTCAGTAAAAGTACTGGTCAGTACTGCCACTAAAAAAAAAATAAAAAAAATTTAAAAATCGAAAAGACATTGATTCAGGGTTTATGGCGACTTTTAACACTGTTGCATAATTTTGCAAACATACCAGTACCACTGGACAAACAGAACGAAAGACTGAATTTAAACTTGTGGTCATAGTACCTAAATATCTTGGACTTAATGCTTTAGTGATAGTAATTTTGCCCCTAAAATGCAATACAGCTGTGCCTTTCAAAGGACCCGACTTCATTTTCAAGCTGAAAGGAAAGTGTTTGAGAGATACTTGGCTATTATTTCATCTGGAAATCCAGTAAGACAGCACATTTCTTTTCAACTCTCTTGTAGCTATACTTCAAGACTCTCACAAATGAACTATTGTAGATAGAAAGGCAGCTGAAGAGTACTTCAAAAGAATTATACCATATATTCTATATGGGGAAATTTACTGCCCCCATTAGAAACCAGACAAAGAGTCTGATCTAAAATGCACTGAAGCCAGCAGGAATCTTTCCCATTTTAATGAGCCTGGAATCAGCTCTCAATGAGCAAAGAAGAGGGAACCTATGCAGGAACAGTACATTTGCACAAATCTCATAAAAAAGGAGTGATGCTCACACAGCCCCCTGAGACACAACGCCACAGCTAAGAGCACGGAGCAGTGCTGTGGAGACCCCCACGGAGGCTGTGCTATTCCCACGTTTAACTTTCCCTTATTTCTTTGGGTTTTTTTCTTTGAAATCTGGAATGACTTCAGATCCTAGTTTTCCACTCTACTTAGTATCTCAGCACACTATCTATTTTTGGAGTAACAAAACCCTAGCAGAAACTGGAATTGCTCTGTGGGGGTACAGGATGTCTCATATTTTGTACAATAATGCATTGATGTGTGGCATTTGAAGAGTCTGAAATGTAATCCATAAGTTAGCAAAATATGGGCATTAAAATCAGGCTTCACAAAGCCATACAGAATAAAAACTACAGGCACTTAACCAGTTCTGAGCCATCTTATGTGCCAAAAGAGACTTGTGATAACAACCCATGTGCCTTAATTGAGAGAGAGTGAAAGTATTTACTGCATTCTGCCAGCAAATTTAGGAGGCAGGACTTCTATGTAGATAGCAAAAAATAATGTAAATCTTATACTTTATTATTTAAGTTCTGCAGAAATTGCCCCGGAGTGTTTGTGTTCATTTCCTTATTTTTATTTCACTTGTTCTGTACGATGAAACCACTGAAAGTCAAATGTGATTCTGCAGACTTTTTCTTGGGAGAGTACACAGGAACGAATAGTCAACCTCCTGGACTTTCAGCTGAGGCATACGTAGGCGCCTTCTGTGTGCTTACATTGCACAGGTAGGAACAGAAAATCAGTTATAAATGCTAAGAAACTTAGGATTCAAAAGTTCTCTATAGGAAGGAAACTCCACTGATAAGATGGAGCAAGTCCTGCTGTGAGGCCTGATGTTCTGCTTCTCCCTGCTGCTCTCTAGACTTTGGGTTAAGGGAGACAAAGTTAACTTTTTCTTTTTGGAAAAATCTGAAGTATTGTGTTTTTCTTTTGTTTATGTTGACAGCCATTATGCTAATATCCACTCACACACCTTATAAATTGTGGGAAGAAAGCATCTATTTATTAAAGTTTTAACGGCCCATTCATTTTAATTAAGAGGCAAGAACATGTACAGGCCACATGTGAAATTTCCAGCAAAACCTCCAACCTAAACAGGCAGCAGAAGGCCTGATGTTCTCGATACATCTGAGATAAAAGCCAGCTAAAATGACTCACTGTGAAAACAACAACAAACCAGGTCAGGTTTTTAACCACAACAAAGAATCAAAAGGGGAGACCAATTTATTTCTTCTTTTACGCCGCTCACCTTCCAGCGCGACCCGAGCCCCGCACGCAGATGCCTGCAATTTGTTCCAGCACCAAGCCATCTCCCAGGAACCTCCTCCGAGTCCCCCGGCTTTCCTTCCAGCACCACCAAAACCAAACAAAACCATGCCCCGTTGCTGGCAGAGGCTATGGATGGGAGCGTGGTTGGGAGTTGAGGAAGCGGGTGGGAGCCGGGTTGTGGTGGGGACGTGTCTGTAGCAAGGGGGGATGCTCAGGCAGAGCTGGAGCTCTCTGCTCCCCACAGGGCAGGGGGATGCTCCCCGCCACCCACAGCTCCAAGGAAAAGTGCTTAAAGCAGGGCAGGGAGGCGAAAGGATCTGCAGGATGCCGTGGGGAAAACGCTAGGTTTCTCCTCCGCCATCCCTCATGAGGAGAAAATCTCATTTTCTTCCCCCACTATGCACCGCTCCGTGTAATAACCTGGGGAAACTCTGCTGAAAACTTAGCTATCGTCCATGGGACCAGACCCTTGGAGAAGCTCCGTGCTCCCCCCAGGTTAAAGTGATCATATGACATATCTCAGGCAATCTGCCCCTCTGAAAGCTGCAAAATATTAGGGGGTTTCGGACTGAATTTCAGACACTATGCAAAGCAGGTCATCCTCCGTTTGTTAGGAACAAAACAAGCTTGTTTCTCATATTTTATGCATATGGGTTTAAAGACAGATCAGAAGATGATGAATAATCTGTTTTATATTTTTTTTCAGCAATAATGTTAAATGTCATGGTCCAGCAGAGCATGAAATCTGTCTTAACAGCTAGCAATCCAAAGGGATTTAAGTACTCAGCTGCATTTTTTTCCCTACAAGCCTTCTAGAAGCAACTCCTACCGCTGTGGGCACGCTGTAATTGGAGATTCACTTTGAGATCCCTCAGTGCCACAGATCCATATTCATTACAGGGGTGGGCTGGCCTTGTGCTGAGCAGGCAGGGCTGAGCCCCACAGCGAAGGGGAGCACCCGGCCGGCCCCACACCTGCTCCCACTGCCCCATGTCCACGGCGGGCTCCCCTGGCTGAGTCCTCCCCGCGATGGACACAGTGCAGAGGTGGCCTTAGGGACACCCCTCTCAGGCTAAGCAGCTCTTCACGGGCTCCAGGCGCTTGCTTCTTGAAACTGCTGGGCGCGCACCCTCGTAATTGAAATTAAAGAGGGCTATATGAGCTCAGCACCTCCAAAAATCAGAAACTAAGCAGTTTAGGGCCTTAAAAATCTTTTTTTGGAGGCGTGGCAACGTACAGCCACTGCTGGGAAGTTTTGCCAAGAAAAAGATATCAGGGGATGCTACTTGTGCTTGAACTCTAGGAAAGACAAAACAAGCTGTGCAGTATAGGTGTGAGTAGCTTGGTCCTGCAAAAGTATATTAAAATGTGTCAGGACTAATTCTCAGGGTACCCCTTTGAATTAGTGATACAAACTAAGGGCAGAAAGGACTATTTGATCACCTGATACGGCCTTTTTGAAATAAATGTGTTCTTATATAAAGGGAAAGTAAACTATTCACATTCTGCATTAGCAATTTTTTTACATCTCCTTTGCCCCAAGGCAACAGAAGGCAAGGCAAACACCCCCCACCCCCCTCTCCTTTCTGTCCATTTTGGGTTTGGTTCCTACAATGCTTCACTGTTCATTGAATTTTGCCTCTGTTACTCCTAAATATTGTATCTGAAAGGTGAACATGGAAAAGGAAAAAACCACCCTGTAAACATGTGTTTCTAGATCATTAGCGGTTTTGCCTGCCTACTCTTTAAAGAGTTGTTGTACATGAAATCATCTGCCTGGTTGAAAGAAACACATTATTTATTTAAAAGCGCCTTTTGACTCCCTTTCTCTCAGAGAGTTTGGCATGGCAAATTTTCACCTCTGTTTGTAAGCTGCGTAAAGAAAAATCTATTTTTGACCGCGCGGTGCAGTTTAAATGCAGTGACCATAGTAGACAGGTGTGAGTGCTACCAGAAAGTGTTCCGCTTGTCCTTCCCTCGGTGTCCTGGTCCGTTAACTGCCCTGCGAACCTCCTCCTTCACAGCTATGTCACACTTCACACGGGATGATCCGGTTACACGGACAGCCGGCCGGTACGGACCCCACGTTAACCATAGCTAAACTAAACCAGAACGTGCCGGCGCGGCTCTCGGCTCGGCTCCTCCGCGCTGTTTCCTTCTGGCACAGCCGTTATGGCCCTGGGCCGGCTGGCAGCCGCCTCCGGCTGTCCCCGTCCCAGGGAGAAGAGCCGCAGCTCCAGGCTCATCGTCCTTGATGGTGAATGGATCCATGGGAACAAGGAGGTGGGGAGGGATCTTAGGGAAAAACATCTCCCCCAGGGTGGCATTTGGGGTGGCAGCTCTGTGGCAGAGCTGAGGAAGGGGAGGGAGGGTCTTTTTCCCACAGGGAAACACCAAGGCTGGAGCCGGCGCAGGGATGGATGAGGTATGGGGACCGGAGACCTCCTGTGTTGGGAGGTGGCACTTATGGGTGCCTTCCTCCACCTCCTCTCTTTGAGGGGGGCCTGAGGGGAAGGGTCTTCCTTCTTGTGACGGGCCTTTCCTGTCAGACCCCCACCGGGCTGGCTCAGACCCGTGTTGTTTCCCCACCACCAGTGTTCCCAGGGCCAGGGCTCTCCCCGGGATGGTCAGACCGACCCGTTCACCTCGAGCCCCTGAGCCTGCAGCGTTCAGGGAGAGCACGTGCATCCAGCCAGAGGCTTTACGGACGCTGAGGCCAGGTGGACATCAAGGAGAGCGGGCACTTCATTTATCATAACTCCACAAAAATAAACAGAAAACGTCCGCAGAGAGCAGACGGCCTTCTTCCCTCAGAGAAAAACACGGGAAATCCACCGTTTTACCTCGTAAACCCTCGGCAAGCAGGTCTCCTGGGTCCAGGTGCCGTCGGGGCACTCGGGGGACCTGAGGCACCGCCGGCCGCACCAGCCACACTGCATGAAGGGAGGTGCCAGCAGGCACTGGCTGCAGGACCCGAAGTGATGGCAGCCCGGCCCCCTCAGCGGGATCCTCGTTATCTGCCGATGGAAAGACAGGATGCAGGGAGGCTTTTAATCCAGGGCGCTAAGGCAGCAAGGAGAGACTCTATTTATGCAGCGCGCCGCGGTGCTGCTCAGATTTCAGATGTGCAAGCTGCGGTTCGACATCTCTTTAGCTCAGTAATTATAGGATCTTATAAGTAATTTAACTGACATGATTTTAAACTCGCTTGGGAGAAACCCTAAAGGCATCTTAATGTTATATACCGTTCCTACCAGCATCTGGTGTTTACAGCAAGATAGCAGTTTTTGCTGATGGAAAAAGAAAACAGCAAGTGTGCTCCTCCCAACGCCGCACCAGTTCTTGGAAAAAGCAGTGTATCCCAGTGTGCCTTAGTTCATACATTTGTGAAAATAGGCATGATGGCTATTTCAACTATGGCAAGGCTGTATTAATATCTGTGACACACTTACAGCCTGCGACCCCCCATGTGCTTGCTGTCTTAACACCTTCCATCAAAAAAACCCATATTATACCTCAAATATGAATTAAAATTTATCTTGTTTAAGATATCAGGATAGTCACGATAATAGTCACTCTAAATAGATTCTTTTTAGTCAAAATATTAAAATGAGTATATATTTACATTACTCTTCAAGTACATCATACTTCTTTACACTTCAGTACCTTCCTTAAACTTATTTTGGACATTTTCTTGAAGACTACTCTTATAAATATCTCATACGTTTCTAGTAAATGATTAATAACTGTCTTTACTAATGGTTGATGTATTTCTGTAAATTCCTGTAGAACTCAAGTAGTCAAATTATTGCTTACGATTATGGTTTAGGATTATCTGTAATATTATCTGCTGATGTTTAAAAGCCATTCTACAATGCATATCTGCTTATGACAATAGTATATTTACGATAACTCTTCATCTTTTATTAACCCTTTGTAGACTACATGCCAAAGCAATCTTCAAACCTTGCTATGAACACTGACTCCCAATTTTAAACACACCCTTGTAACACTTGCACACACACCCCTCCTTAAAAAGTTATAATGTTATGACACAAACCAACAAAGGCCAGGAAACTGTGAACACCATTCTTCCCTTAAGCCATTGTGTGTTTTTTCTTTGCAAGCACTTGAATTAAGGACAGGGTTTCAGCCTTAAAATTTGCATTTCCTGGCTTTTGTTGGTTTATATCACAGCTCTCACATTATTTAAACATTTCTCAATATTAGGCTGTTGGTTTGTTTAGTAGGGGGAAGAAAAAAGTCTTGGAGGAAACTTGCCCCTCCAGTGTTCCCAAGGGAATGGTAAGGCTGGGAAGATGCAAAGCATAAAGCAGCAGTGTGAATAGTTGCTCCTACTGGAAGTTGCTGCTCTGAAGGCAGGTTTACGGAGTGTACAGAAGGACCAGATTTATGAACTACTCACCTTTTTCCCAGTCACTACCAGGGTGTAGCCATCATCTGCTAATGAATTCTCGACAACAACTTGGGGAGAGACGGGGTGGGAGTCCAGCTGAAAGCTGACATGTGGAGCTGTGGGTTCTGAACGGGAAACCACTATCTAAGAAAGAAAGAAAAAATTGGCAAAATCAGCAGGCGGCGTGTGACACAAATGCATGCTGCTCAGCGGTCTCACGTTCCTACCACTTCTCTGCTTGCATTAATTACTCTGCATTACATTGCATAATATTTTGCATAATGTTCCATCATGATCTGATTAAGGCGCTATAAAATCTACTTTATTTAACACAGCAAAATCATGGCTGTTGGAGGATCCTCAAAATACTTTGTATTTATTAAAATATGAAGGAGTCATTGCATGGTTTCTAGACCTCTAATTTCAGGTATTTATAAAACAAACGTAAAAAATGAAGATGGGTCATTTAGTCGGCCCTGTACATTTAAGAAAGGAGAATGTTATCATCCTCAGCATCTATTGAGAAAAATCTTGAAATTCCAGGCCTTCAAAAGTCAAAGATATTTCCATTTATTTTCACTTGGTCGTTCAGTTTGAAAAGCAAACTTTACCCTGTGTCAACAGTATCTGGCGCAGAAGCACGTGGGGCCATTGGAGCGCAGAGCTATGGCTGTGAGCAGTGTGACAGAGCCACGGGCACACGGAGCTGGATGCCCAGCGCTGGGGAAGCAGCTATTGCTGCAAACAAGTTCCTTGTAAGACGTGGCTGAGCACCTCGAGGTCTGGCTCCTTCTCATTTCTGCGGGAGCCCAGGTGTCCGGGATAGAGCTGCTTTGGAAGACGGTCCAAAACAGGAGCCTAATTTAGTTGTCCTGATGCCCCTTTGCAAGAGCCCTCCCCTCTCTCTCTCTCTCTTGATTTTAGGAGATCTTAGGGAGATTAGTCACACCAGCATGAAATTCCCCCTCTAGTCATCTCTCTGCATCTTGAGTTACCTAAATACTTCTGAGAATTTGGGCCTATTCCTGCGAACGCACGCTTAACTTTACTACTGTAACTCTGTTGACTTTAATGGGATGAGTCATGGCTGTTAAGCACAGGCATAAAGCATCTGCAGATTGGGGTGGATATTCGATAGCAAGATTTTATAGGCTTGGGCCTGCAATCCAGAGGGATGTGCGCCCAAATGTGATAGCATCAGGCAACAAAGGCAGAGGATTGTTTACATGAGGGAAGATCATGTTCATGTTTCAAAAGCTGCATCATGTGTAGTTTACTTAAGGAATTTAGATAATCAACATTTGCTGAGAAGTCGAGATTCAATGGGGTTCATTATTTGAAAAGATCGAAGCCATTCTGGAAATAACTTGTATGTCAAACGTTTAATTTTTCACCATAATGAAGCTTTTCTTCTGACTCCGAAGGCAGCATCGGAACAGCTAGGACATTGACTTACACAATTTCACTGGCTTTTCGCACTGCCAAGGTCTTTCAACAAGATGGCTGACTCCAAAACTAGACTTAGAGATGCTGTAATTACAGCTGATGTTTTGTTGTAATTCAAGACTAAAACAAAATATACGAGCAGTTTATATGGCGATAAGTGCATCACATCTCAGAGGCATTTACAGTTTGGAGTTACAAGAGGCCTTTTTTTTTCTTTAAAACGAAACCAGCTTTGTTAAAGACTTTGCTATGGGTTTGTTTCACAACACAGAAAGTGCAGCTTTTAGAAATCAATAAGGTCTGATCATTTTCGGTGACACAGAAGTATGGTCTCAGACTCAGTATATTAGGGCACAAGCTCTGTTTTTATATTCAGGACAATGAAAAATAGAATGGACTGCAAAGCTGCATGAAAAAGCTTGATTAATGTTGGCATTATGGGGAGAGGTAGCACCACAGCTGCAAATACCTTTTTAGTTGATCATTAGCCATGTCTCATCTCGAATACCCACTGCTATAAAATGCTAAGAATTCTTTTCTATCATTAATCCAGGCTTCCTCTTATTGCCAAGCATTCTTTCTGATTGAGCCACAGTGTTAACCCTTTAAACACATCTGCGTTGCAACCTCAGAGCAATACACGAAAATTTGGATCCCATCTCTACTATCTTGGAAAAACTATTCGGTACTTTAAACACTGACCGACCTCTATTTTACTGAGGCTGATAGTCAGATCACCTGCTCAAAGCCCAAGTGAATAGACTTTGACCTCATGACATACAGGGAGCTCCAGTTACACTTCCTAACTCATTTGGGACTGGGGAATAAAGGTTTGGAGTTTGCTTAGAACTAATCTACCAGCCTACGGTGCTGCCGTAACAGATACTAGATGCAAAAAATGCCCTTTTTGGTCTATATAACTGTGTGGTTTTTGCACGCATCAGCCCAGTCCTTGAAATCCTATCTTACCCTTATCCAACATAATCCTGAAGAAAAAGGCAATTTGAAGACAGCATCTATAGCAGGAAGAAGAGGCTGCTTGGGACTCCAGCGTCGTTCTCAGAAAACTCTGATTTTTATTGCTTGGGACTGGGTTGGTATGCACACAGTGTGGCTTTAATCTACCATGAAGACACCACCACACAGGGGCTACTTCTACCATGGAAATGGTTCACTACTACAGAAGGATTTCTCTTTTACAAAGACTAAAGCGCTGGCTTGAGGGGGTTTTTGATTTTGGTTTTTTTTTTGGATGGTGTTGGTGGTGGTGGTTTTTCACATTTCAATAATTAATTTAATAACCAGGTTATATAATTAAATAATTAATTTAAATAAGAAATAAATAATAATGAATTTAATTTCTTCAGAGCATAAGAGAAATGAAAGTTTATCTATGTGCCTGCACTCAAACAGTTAGGAGAGAGGGGAGGTCTTGCGCTGATAAATAATTGACCAAAAGAGAACAAACAGATGTTAGCAGTAAATGGTCAGTCCTTGCAATAGTGAGAAGTCACCAGAGGTGTTCTGCAAGCTGCCTGTGCTGGGATCCACACTGTTCAACATACCCACAAAGGAGTTGGAAAAGTGGTTGAGCAGTTCAGCGACAAAGTTTGCCGATGATCTGAAGGTATTCAAGGTGATAAGGATGAGGACAGACTATGAAGGATGGCAGAAGGACTTTACAAGACAGCATGTCAAGGCAATAAAATGCCAGGTGAAATACAACAAAGAAGATGAATTTAAAGCAGTATATGATAGATAGTTCCATGAAAGCATCATCTCACTGCCCAGCAGCAGTCAAACAAACAACAAAAAAAAACCAAATAAAAACTTAGGAATTTTTTAGAAAAGGATTAGAGAACAAATCAGAAAACATCCTATGTCATACAAATTCATGACTTGCCCGAACCTTGAATTCTCCATAAAGTTCTGGTTGCCTCATGACAAAAAGAGTACATTAAAATGGGAAAATATTCAGAGAAGGGTAACAAAGATGATCAAAAGGCTGTAATGAACAATGACTGGGTAGAATAGGTGTGCAAACTCTAGGAAAAAGGCACACAGAATCATGAGTGGGTAGAGACCGACCATTTAGTCTCTTCTAATAGAAATACTAAACACCATCAAAAGACAAAAGCAAGGGTCAGGTTCAAAGCAAACACAGGAATAAGACTTCCTAGAAATATGTGCTGACCTATGGGACTCCTTACCAAAGGACGCAAAGGCAAGAGGAATACACATTCAAAGGGGAATTCCACATACACATGGAAAGTGCTAAACAGACAAAAAAACCCAATAGCTCAGGAAATCCCCAGAATGGAAAATAGTTGGAGGCGTGAAGCAGAAGGTATCACAGGTGTTGCCTGGGTCCCTAGGCATCCACTTGCCACCACTGCTGGAGACAGAGCACTGAACTAGATGGACCCTCCATTTAGGCCCACGTGGCTCTTCTGATGTTCTTACAAATAACCCTTCCGAGAATCACATTCATTATCAGTAACTACAACCCCAAACATCCTTCTCAAAGCAAACACAATATTTATGTCCCAATATTTACAAGAAAAACAAAAGAGTATGTTGTCTTTCAGCAGAGCTCAAAGTACTTCCATGACGATAACAGCCAATAGTTAATGATGAATGAATATATTAATTAATATACCCATTATACTGCAAGTCAGTGATCACTGAGGTCCATGAACATTAAAATAATTCAGTTAAATATTCTTTCATTGCCATCAGCTAGTATTAATGTTAAGTAAGAAGACTTGACTCTAGGTTCGTTTATGCATAATATGGTAAATTAAGGCTGTAATAACTTAAGTTGAAACCAGCATGCAACAGCTTCTTTTAAAAATCATTCTGATGCTCAGTTCTGCTATTCATCAGGATTGAATTACAAATGTTACTGTCTGCATGTTGAAATATCTTCTGCAAAAATGAGAGGCCTTCTAAGAGCAATCCCATCTAAGTATCATATTGTTATTTTTTCCCTAGATGTCTGGCAGGTGTAGGCCATTACCCAGCAGAGATAGGCTCAGGGTTAACTTTATTGTGTAACGCCTCAAATGCCCTAGGATATGAAGTGTAGCCTTGCAAAGGGCACATATGTAGCTCTCTAAATGCTGTATATCATTCTAATCCACGGAGAGTATAATGGATCTCCTCTGAAGGGTGTAAGCTTTTCTACTTCAACTGAATATTAAAACATGTGTGTTCTCAAACCAGTTATTTGGCACCAGGTGTTAATTTTAATTTGACTATATGGATTCTGCATTATCCAGTATTTGATATTTTTTTTCTGGGAGCATCAAGATACATACTTTACCATAGAAAGGACTGCTATTATAAAACTGTTAAAAGTTGAGCTGTAGATATGAAAATGTTACTTATCAAGAGTTTGCCGCAGTTTTCTGTTGGTTTAAAAATGATTAAGTGGGAAGGACTGCAACTATTCACATTGCTACAAATGCATGTGTGCATAGTTTGCATTTAAATAGGTCAGACTGCCAGTATTGAATTGCTGGACCATGGAGGGAAGAACAGCAGTGGGCACTGAGGACAACCTTTGACAACACTCCATGGGCACCCCAGCACTTTTTCCTCCTTCTGGCCCTGTAAGGTTTAAGGTTCATGCTCATGTATTTCTTGACCTCCTCACCCTTGCTTCCAACATGGCTTGCCACTTGCACTGCGTTTTCTAGTGGGACAGGAACTAGATCAAAAGAAGTTTGATCAATTCGAAGGTGGAAATGGCTTCCAGTATACTATGAGATAAACTCAATTTGAATGATCATGCTGAAAAATGCAAAGCTCTGTACTTTTTTGCTCTGCATCAACTCATTTTGCTGATAGGCACCATGGCTTTGAGCCTGGATTCCTGGAGCGGCGAGGCCTTGCCACTTTGCTGTTTGCAAGAGGAGAGCAGTGCTGAAGGCTTGGCTCCCTTCTTGCTGAATTCTGGGACACATTTTTCCAAGCCTTGACTGCAGTTACAAATAAAAAGCAGATGTGATTGTTTTTGTCTATACTAATTTCTGTAGCATGCATTATGTTCCCTGGCATATAATCTATGAAAGCAGCTATGACACATGCTAATTTCTCTCTTTTCAGGGAAATGAGATGTGTGTTCAAGTTTGGTGGTGGTGGTATTTGTTTTTAATCATAAGTATTCCTGGGAAACGAGTGTGACTATCAAGCATTCTGTCTACTTGGATGTGAGAGCCAACAGGTTTGGGCTGAGTGTGTGAAAATTTCCGAAACTACTGATCTGTGAGAGCCTTCTCTCGATTCCTCATCGGACAGAGACAGGGGAACCAAATGATATGAAATGATAAGGCAACAGGTTAAGGAAAACCCAAAGGAAGCTCTTCATCATTCAAAGCAGAAAGAAATGATGGAAGTCATTGTCACACTGTATCATGCAGGACAAATCAACAAATCTATTAAATGCCAGATATGGGCGCAATTTCCAGCTCGGGGAATCTCTGGGCCACTGAGTGCCAGAAGCTGGAGGGCAATGGGAGAGGTACCACTGTGAGCTTTTACTTGCCTCATACCTCTCCCTCATCCATCTTAGCCCCTGCCAGAGATAGGAAACTCAGCTTCTTGAACCTTTATTCTAACCCCATACATCCTTTCTTAGCTAAAAATCTGGTTAAAAAGTACCAGGATATAATGGGTCCCTTGAATAAGGCTTATTATTGTTATTATTATGTATTGTTTCATGTCTAACAAGTGCCGAGAGGCCCTGAGGAGGGTGAGTGGCCTGTTGTGTGACGTGCTCTACTCCAGAGGCCTATCTGTGCCATCATGCTTTGGTTCGCGTGCCCTAAGCCATTTTCAGTCCAGAATCTGCTCAGACATGACAGTGCGTGACCATGTTTTGCTAACGCTTGGCTTCTCAGCTAGAGCTGGCTCATGACCAGGTAGATTGGACAGGACTGCAGCCAGCATGTGGCTGACTGCATCTCAGGGTGTTTGTATACCCACGGGAAGACCCTTTCCTTACCTCCAGAAGCAACAGGGTGGATGCCCTACTGCCCCCATGAAGATGGGAGAGCAGATGAGGAAGGTCCTCGCTCCACACACCCCACAGTGCTACCCCACTGTGCACTCAGTTTCTCTGGTACAGTCAGAAGGATGAGATGGCCCTGCTGCCAAAATTGCATCTAAAGAAAGTGGTTGCCCATAGCAGCTGTAAAATGTACAGTGAAAACTTCTCTATGCCTCTCTTCCTCAAGAAGGTCACCAACAAGCAGGGCATTTGCTTGGGCTTTACCTTGGAGAGGCCACCTCCAAGCGTAGGGAGCGCCTGCAGCATTCTACTTCCAAAAATAGCTTTATGCCAAAAATCAGCCTCTGCATACGTCAAGGGCATCAGTCTCTTGTTCTTTGTTAAGGCCAGACCAAATGTGAGATTTTCAGAATAAATCTCGTAAAACTTTCTCATATCCCACTCTCCCCAGAGCTATCAGAAAGATTTCCCCTTCCTGAAGAACTTTGCACTTTTCTTCATCACTCAAAAGTCACTCTGAAATAATATCAAGCTCCAGACAAAAAAAAAAAAAATCACCTTTGAACTGAGCAAAAATAGAAGATATTTTATCGCAATATACCATGGGGTGGGGTTTTTTTGACAAGCTGTAATTTCCCCAAAATCCTGGCTGGTAATGAAAGTGTCTTTTCCAGTTGTGAGTTATATTCTCAGTGTAGCTTCTTTGGCTTGAGCTGACTAAGGCTGCTTTACCCCAGCTGAAAATCTGATTCCCCAGCTACAGCAGTGTGACTGGGTGCTGTTTTCTAATCAAATAACCACTGTGAAATACCTGATTCACTTTGCACCCAACAGCTGTACTTTCAGCCTGTGTTCCCAGTCACACTCTGAAAACAAGCACAATAAGAAAGGCCGAAACAGCTGCAACTTCTCAACAGAAAAAAAGAAGGGGGAAAAAAAAGCTTGTTGTCAGGCTCCAGCTTAGGAAGGAAGTAAAACCATTTTTCTTTTCCGTCTCATGCATGTCAGCTGTCTTAGAAAAATTATTACTGGTCTGTTTTGTAACAAAAACTCCTCAATATTTGGTAAACTACAAACTCCAATCTATTCATGGCCAAATACAGATTTAACATTTCTGATGCAGCCAAAACATGCTCAGTAAGTCAATGGGCTGCAATTACTCTCCAGGAGAGCTTTGGAATTCACCTCCTGGCCCCAATTATCCTCCTTAAAAGAACTCATGAATCTTCTGTATTTGGACCATCCAGATTGATTTGATTTTAGTTTTAGTTTTTGGCTGAAAAAAATAAACATTTAGTGAAGGAGGTTGTATTTCCTTTCCAGTATTAGTGCTCTCCAGAGCTGTTTAAGTGAATAATTCTACTTAATTGAACTAAAGGCACCAGCAGAAAACAACAGGTGACTATTCCTTGGTTGGATAAAACACACCTTCTTTGGCATTCTGAATATTACTGGCCCATCAGATGACTTTTTAAAATAAGTAAAATACAGGCTATATTCTGAGTTGGGTCATTAGCACAGTTTTGATGGGTAATGCCATAAGCTTCAGTGGAATCACTTGCAAAGACAGGAACTATTAATTGTGATACAGTTTTAAACACACCAAACCTCCAGAATCAGGTAGCCATCATCTAAAGAAGGAAAAACTACACATTAAACCTTCTGTTGACTTTTGCAGCAGTGCTGTGTTGTAGTTGTGTAGTAAAGAGAGAAAAATGGATGGAGATGGACACAGAGTCAGAGATGAGGGGTCAGTAGGAAGGCAGGCAGTGATGAGCAGAAAAAAGTGCAAAAGGAGATGGAAAGACTGCAAGAAAAAGAAGGAAAAGAAGGAGAATTAAGTGGCTGGCTGCTGATCAAGTATAAACAAGTATAAGTAAGCAGAATCCACCACTTCCCATTGGAATAATCTCCCCAGGGAAGTGGCGGATTCTCCACCATTGGACACTTTTAAGATTCAGCTGGATAGGGTGCTGGGCCATCTTGTCTAGACCGTGCTTTTGCCAAGAAGGTTGGACCAGGTGGTCCTTGAGGTCCCTTCCAACCTGGGATTCTATGATTCTATGATATGAAGTATAATCAGGAGAATATAAGAAACATTTTCAAAGAAATTTCTCTTGGGTTCAACATCAGTAAGCTTGCTGCTGCACCTAGTGCTGGCTTGAAGCTTCAACTCAATTTAGGTGACATGATCACTGTGTTCTAATATATTCCCCCCCTTTCCCCCCTAAATGTTTCATAACAATTAAAAGAAACCCTAAGTTAATACAGTAAAGCTGCAAATTAAACATTTATTACTTCCACCAGGCTGTTTCATATTTGGGCACTTCAGGGTGCGGTTGTCAGAGACAGAGCTACTGCAGGACTATTTCTTTTAATCTCATGGATGACTGCTAGTGCTGAAATTTATGTCACAAATTAAATTGCCTAAATATGGTAAGGTTTGGTATTTCAAAGGGGATACAAGATGAACTGGATTCACTGGAAGGGCTGAGCTGATTTTTCTAATTTTAGAAACCGATATTTGAATATTTTTTACTTTTGCTTTGAAATAGTTGGCATGAAAATATGTTTGCAAGATATTAATACAATATCACCTGTTTTCAAACAGGTTCCCTGATATGTAGAATTTTGCAACTAATTTTCTCTGAAAGCATACGTATCTCTGAAGGGATATAGTCAACTCTGAATAGCTAAAAGTTACAAGAGATTGCACAGGAAAATTCAGTATTTGCATGTACAAAGAGCTAAAAATATGAGTGCAAATGACTGTGCAAAAGTGAGGTGCGTAATAAGTGAAAAACCGAGTATTCTTTGCAATATGTTCCAGTAGGTTTGTGAATGGGAAAAAAAAAAAAAAGAACATTATTGCATTTTTCCGCTAAAAAAATGTGGGCAATTGTTTGGGGTTATCTTTTTGATTAATTAAGTCATTGTTAGATTATCCTGATTTTTTTTAACCCATTTTACTTCACTAATGGTCGTTTAATAGCTCAATTTTTAATGATCTCCATCTCATTGCATTTAATAGCTATATTTCCATAGAAACACTGCAAATCTGCTTTAGTTGGGCATTTGCTAATGAACATGTTTGAAAGCACTTCCTAGATAACTGCTACTGAAAAAAAAAAAAGATTTAATGTAAGTGAACATCAAATTCTGCAAAGAGCTGTGTCTTCTGTATCCTACAGACCTAGTCTTACTTTCAAGATCATTTAAAGGCAAAACAAACACTAACCTTTTTATTTGGAGATAGTGTCATTAAAGGTCGTCAGTATGCTTATTCTGCTGATGATTTCACCAAACCCTCAAAGAAAGAGTTCCTACCTATTACAATATGAGCCCAATGATGACTTCCCCCTGTAGCTCAAGCCAATCTAATTCAATGATGAGAATATTTCTGCTAATGGCAATGTGCAGTTTACACAATAGCCTTTCTTTTGATCTGTAACTGAACCTGGAATAGGAAATGTATTCTGGAAATATTTTAATTGTTCCTTGAGTTGGGCAAATGTCAGAATGAAGTGTGTGGTGCAGGACTCGAATGAATAATTTAAAGAATGTTACAAATAAAAATAATGCTGCTTTGCGCTTTCCACCAAGCCTCCCTAAAAGCTTTGTGACAGCCCAGAAGAAATGCCATGAGTAAGACAGTAGTTGTTATTAACTGTATTTTGTAGATAAGGAAATGGCTGCAGAAAGGTTAAACAAATTTCTCATGTTTGCTGTCTGAACCAGTATCTACACTCAAGAGCAGAGCGTAGGTTGCTGCTGTGCTCCGTGTGTAGCTCTTAGCATTCCCCTTTCCTGTGCTGAAGACAAACTGCAGCTTCAAGTTACCGAGGTCATCATGGGAAGTTCAGGTAAAACTGACAGTTGTCACCGAACATTTTGTTAAATCCCTGTCTTTTAGGGGGAGAGAGAAAGATGACGTTCTCCAGTTTTTTTATCAGTCCTTTGTGGTAAATTGCTTAGACCTCCCTCCCTGTAGGAGCATTATGGATTTTGCATTGTGGCGCAGGTTCTGTGTCCAGTCTGTGAAGAAGACCAAAGTGGAGGTATAGGATTCCCTTTGTCCAAAAAGGGTGCCAGTAGTGGGTTAACAAATACTGGGGACCATATGTAATCCTACTTACTCTATGTGGCAAGGACAGAAAATGAGGAGAAGGAAGAGAAGAAAGGGAAGGCTTGTTAGTTAATCTTGTCTGATGACCTACACCACACAAAGATTTTTATGAAAAGGTGCAAGTGCCCAAGTGTTTTCTAGTGGCAAGTTTTGGGAAATGTGAAAGTTGGAAGGCACAGCAGCTCATGATGGCAAATCTCATCAGGTTTCAATTAATGATGTTCAAGGGACAACACTACTAACTGTGATTGATAAGTCTGCAGCCTGCAGAGCAAGAAGGGCCAAAGACTGCTAATACTTCAGGAAGCCCACTAGAAGACAAGTAGTACTGGCAGAGTAAAAGGACACAGGTCCTTGGGTGGAAGAGGGATCCAGGCTGAGGTGCACATACAGGCTGGACCCTGCGGCAGCTGGAGAAGCCATGCTCTGCAAGGTGGTCATTGCAGGATGGCAGTGCCTGAAATAAGATGAGTGAATAAAGGAAGCCCTTGGTGCTTTCACAGCATTTTGTCTTCTGATGCCTGGTGCTGACTGCCAAGTTTTTAAAAGATTGTTGGCCCTATGGGTTAGATTTATTTTGTTAGTCACCCACAAAGAAGTCATGTAGTGTAATCTACCTGTCTAGATTAGTTATGTACTCAGTGGAGGGAAACTGACTTCTCAAGAAGGTGATTTACCACTTATGGAAAACCTGATTTAGTACAGGAAGAACTGCTGTCCAAAAGAACAGAGAAAAGAATGAGCAAGAGCCTGAAAATCCAAAATGCACTCAGAGAAACTTGAAAGTAGGTGGAGGAGGAGCTAATCTCAATTCTACAGCTGTGAGTCATAGGCTATGGGTACATTAGCAAGTAATTTGGTGCCAGAGGAGTGCATCAGTATATAGAAACAACGAATGCTGAGGCTCCTTCTTCTACACTATAAGCTGTCTTGGAATTTTACTTTGAACTAGGTTTAATCTCATCTTCTAGACCAAATGACCATATGAAGCATATATCAGAAGCTGTTTGAAGAATCAAGCATTGTTTTGGACCTCTCTGCCCCAGCTGGGGTTGGAGCATATTTGATGTGTATCCAAGACAGAGCTTTCAGTTTAGTTTCCTTTGAAATTGTATGGACCAAAACTGCTCTGTGAACTGAGCCAGCTGGACTGAGTGGAAATCATGGTGCAGTCTACTCCACAACCATTGCTCCTCACCACAAAGCCCACACAAACACTTAGAATGCTGAATGCTCGATTAAGCACTATGTTTATACTCCAGAAGCTCTATTTTACTCAGCAATTTCAATTTTTTAATGCCCTGTTAAACTGGGGTAACACTGCTCCTCACTTTTCACCACCCTGCTTAACTCCAGTATGGTTTTTTATTGTGAAGGTGTTGTAGTAATACTCACCTGCATGAAGCGGCCCTCTGACGTTCCCAGGTTAGCAATGGTGAGGTTTCCTTTGGTGAAGACAGATATCGAAGTCAACAGGACACTGTTGAACTGGCCCATGAACAAGTCAACCCTCTGCAAAGGAGTCGTAACTTCTAAGCGATATTCATCATCTTGTGCTCTGCAGTATGAAGCGTTTCTTGAAAAAGCCTGTTGGAAAATGAAGTACAGATGGGTACTGTCTTTACGAGTAGGAATAGATCTTTGTCAGAGTGAAGTCATTTAGTACAAATGCATTTGACCAAAAGTATTTTAAAATGTTTCAAACTTAATTGCTTCATCAGTTACAATGTTCTACGAGGAAGGCAACGACTTCTTAATGTTACCGGAATGTTTCTTCTAACTTTTTTTTTTTTATCCTGTCTGTTAGGAATAAGACATAGGTCTTTATTTAACCAGATAATACGTGTATAAATGTATATATCAAGGTATCCTTTCTCTTTGTGACTTCTGTAATGCTGCTTCTCCGAGGGTGTCAGAATTCCTTGACTGGAGAGGCTGCTCAGCAACACACCTGTTTCTAAAACAGTGATTCCTAGAAAAAGACTGTCTAAAAATGTTGCAATCTTTAAGCCTTTTTTTGCATTAAAATAACAATTTCCTGTATTCTTCTCTTTTTATTCTCAACACCTTTTTTAGTGATAAGACGGAAAAGGGGAGAAAAAGATGGAGAAAGAGAAAAGGGAGATAAGCCAGGAAAAATATGTTTCTGATTGTATATATAAATGAAACTATGGGGAAGCCAGCTTTTTATAATTACTTAGACTATTGTATTGATCATCTATGGCTCATGCACTATTTTGCCCAATCTCTATATGTCTTGAGTGTACTATAATAGTTGCTGCATTTGCAGGATTTTCTCTTTCAGTTTGGGAACAGAGATAACATGTTTTTAATTTTCATTGGAAAAATTCTAGAACAATACACTTTAAGTTATCTCCAGAGAAGAATATAACCTGCTGTCCTGACAATTCAATAGTAATCTATTAACTGGTAATGCCATTACTATTGATACTACATCATCTGTTTTGTGAGATCGTACAGATAATAACCAGGAACCCCCTAAAGGATCTCTAACCAGTTTAAATTTGGAAGTCATATAGCAAGTTCCCACTGTGACATACTTTATGAATAAACATGTAGGGAGATGATAAAGGATTTTATGGTTGTTCCCTCTGTTGAAATCAATAGAGAGCTTCATTTTTCCTAATTTTTTTTTATTGATTCATTGTTGTTACAATTATGTTTTTTTTTTTTTAAAAAAAACTTGAATGAAACCTTTTAAAGATAGTCAGAGTCTTTCTACAAAATTCAATAGACCTGGATCATAGCCTTAAAAAAAAAGTAGGAGAAAAATTTTATTTTCTTATTTTCTTGATTCAAATGGGTTTCTTTCTACTACCTATATCCAAAGTACTATGAGAAAGTAAGCAATGAAGCAAGAATTTCTTGCTGGTTTAAGTCTGGTGAAACCTGGAGAAAAAAATAAGGCATTGAAAATGCTGTTAGCAAAATGTTCAAACTAATAGCTCAGTCCCTTGGTGTTGAATTGTAACACTTGTGAATAGTACACAGCAACAGTGTTGGTGGGAGAAGTTTTCTATGATCCCTAGGAGTTGCAGTCAGCTATGGTGCCAGCTTTTCTCTGGGTACACTCTCAATTTACTGTATCATTTAGGTAAAAACCTGTGTAAGACCAAACAAGAGCAACTGAAATCTCTGTGCACTGCCTAATCATACAGAAAGAAGGCTTCCAGATTAGATCTGATGCAGCAGTGACTTAACAGTTTGGTTATCCACATGCTAAAGTGCTTGCTGTATTAGTTTTGGTATTAACTGTTAAAGTATTGTGTGTTTTGCTCAGCAGGAACTGAACTAATACTTTGCACTATGCACACTGAACATTCATTGTATACACTTTAAACATTTTTGACTGATCAACAAGGGACAAATTTAGATCTTCTTTGCTTTGGCCACCAAACAAGCTAAAAGCTTTATTCTTATCCACTCATATCCTACCCATTCTAAAAGTATTTCTGAAACATCTGTGCAAAGATTACTCATACAATGAGTATGAATAGTTCAAGTGCAGAGACATGTACAGTTTTCATGCTTTTTGAAATAAGGCAGATTTCTGAATTTACCCTCCCCCAACTTAGGATCTCTGCTCTTTGCTGTAACTCCTATTTTTCCATAAGCAAATGACTTTGGGGATGTTTCTGTGGTAACCTTAAAGAAGTACTTCCTCCTGTGTAGTCATCTTAACACAATCTGAATATCCTGACACGCCTCACAAAACCCCGTTGAAGCTCTTTATGCCAAGTGGCCAGATTTTCCTGCTTGCCCCAACACCTTTCCTAGCTTCCCCGCAGTCAGCCCAGCCACAAAGTCAGCTCAGCCTTCCTCAGGCATGTCGTAATTTTGGGTATCTGCCCAAGAACCTGCAGCCTGCTCCACATATGGCTCTCTTACAAAACCTGGCGCTTCATGGTTTAACCATAATGTAAGGTTAGCTGTTTAAGAAATAGGGAGGCTTTGATCTTTGAGTAGAAATGCAGAGATTAAAAGGCTACTTAGAAAACTCAAGGAAGATTGATAACATGGAAAACTTCGGCAAAGAAGCTGCTTTAAATTAACTCTTTGAAGCCTGAATCTCTCCCTCCCTCTCTCCCTCTCAGTGTACTCATAAGTATCCATTTGGCTGTCAATGTGGAAAAATAACTGATGTCAGATGATGCACTCTGGATATTATGCCAAGTTCCAGTGACAAATCACACAACTATTGAAATGGACGATTAGAGAGCGGGTAAGTGCTTGGGTTGGGCTATATTGCTTCTCCTGTAGGACGAGAGGTGCCAATTGTGAGCGTGTGATTCATAGTGAGGGCTTTGTGAAGCTGGTGTCGGTGTGCCACTGGAATGCAATGAGGTGTGGGCAAGTTCTGCCTTTCGGCCGTGTCCAGAAGGGTAGTAGATAACCAACACTATCTTACTTGTTCACAGGGGAAGTTGTGGTGTATCAGAATTTAGCCTGAACTCGGTCCACAAAAGATGAACGTGACAAAAACCTTTCTAAACATCTTTGAGCTGGGCTATCAGGAGCTGTCGCTGTTTGGCAATGACCTGATGATTGATACATCATATTCAGTGAGCATAAAAATATTATGTCAGACAGAGTTGCACATTTGAAGCCAGAAGTGCAAAGTGGGGAGGAGATTTTAAAGCCCCTAATGGCAATCTCAAAAAAATACTCAGGTCGGTGTCAGAATAAAGGTGATCACAGAGTCTAGTCTCTAGTCTGAATAGCTAGACTCAGGGGAAAAATAAATCAGAATTTTAACCGAAGACTTTTGGGGAGCTTTTCTATTATTTTCAGTAACTGCACTTTGGAGAAACACTCCTCCAGCCTCATCCTTCTAGAGCTGGCCAAAATCTGTTCTTCTTAGTTAAGTGCAGTGCTCAATTAGAAAGTGATATTATGTGTAATGTCTTGATATTACATTTAATGTCTTGAATAAACTAGAAATTAATGACTTAATAACTGCAGAACATCTAAGACTGTCTTGTGAGCGATTTGGAGGAAATCATTAAAATTAAAATTTAATTAGACAAATTGGAGAAATGGTCTGAAAGTAACTAGGTAAAATTTCCTAGTCTCAATTGTAAAATACTATGGTTATGAAGGAGAACTCAAGTGAAAGTAGTAATAACCAGGAGTCTTATTTCCTGCTGGTTTGTTCATATGACTTTTAACTTGATGGCTGTCAGGAATCATATTCCCAAGTATCAGCTTTTATTTTCTGCTGTGTATCTGGAAGTCTTCCTCAAGAGAAGTGGACATCCAGAAGTGCTGAAAAAGTTTCTCCTTTGAGCATTTATATGGCATAACATGGAGCAGGGGGAAATGAGCTACTTCTAAACGAACTGGATCCCAGTATCTGCAAATGGCAAAAATCCTTTTTCAGAGAAACTGCCATAGAGTGAATGAATAGATGACTCTACATAACAAATTGATTCCCAAGCTGATTAAAAACAGAGATGGTGTATGAGCTGCTTATCTCTTCTGTTGTGAAGGTCAGTGAATTAAGACGAATAATAAAACTACAGTTTTCCGAAGTGTGTCCTACTGGAATCAAGCACATAATGGTGAAGAATTTATGTGAACAGCAGACTCTGAACAGGAAGAGTAACTGTGAGGAACACAAAAGAACCTTATCAGATTTTCCACTCTAAATTTTCTTGTGTATTTTTAGCCAACAATTTTGTTATTCTGTAATACATTTGGATTTTCTGGGTAGTTTGCAGTATTTCTCTTCAGGTGAAAAGTGCATTTGATCATTGCTTCTCTCTGTGTGAAATACAAGAAGGGAATTCTGGCCCCAATACCTCAGTGCAGCCAGGGTGTTGCCTGAAGAGGATGAGTGACTTGATCAGCATGATGCTGGAAGTCTATTAGAGGGGCTGGAGTTAGAACCTGTATTGTCTGTTTCCCAGCCTCATATAAATAAAAGTGAGGGACATAATAAATTTGGCCTGTCTATCATTGTTATCTTTGAAAGGAATTACTCCTTAAATTTCATAAACCTCATAAATCTTCCCAGCTGTCACATACCAGTCTTTCTAATTCTGGACTCAGTTAGACGACTACTAAGATCCCTGTACTTCCAGCTCTTTGACAAAATGGGGAGAGGAGAAAAATAAGCAGGACAAACTTTCTGGCTTCTGGCACATTTACAGACTCCGTTCACTTCATGCCTTCTTCTGTCAGTTCCCTTGGCAAAGGGAATATCTCCCTCCTCCTTTCCCACGTGGTTTATGCCATAGCTGGTCAGAGTGAAAAAAGTGTAATGGAGAAGAGGAGGAATATATAAATAGCTTTCTACTAAGCTATCCCAAAGAAATATTTTTCCTCTGCAATTTGCAAGACAGAAAGTTTGTGAAACAGACAAGATTTTACTACTAGCAATTCTAAAAAATCATAGTCACATTTACTGTTCTCACTATACACAACTGTCACAGGGTCTCTGAATTCTTTACGGTTATGAGCACATTCAGTGATGATACATGGAAAAAATATGGACACATTTATTTTTTGGAAGTAATTGACCAGAAAAGAATCTCTTGTGAATGAACTCCAGTGCTGTACAACAGACAGAAGAGAAGCCAGCCAGAACTGAAGAACATGAGAAACAGAAATTCTTTGGATGTAGCATGTTGGCTCTTGCCAACATGATCAATTGCAAGTCCACAGCGAGACTCCTCACCCGCTGGGTCAGCATCACTCCAGTGTGAGTTCCAAAAACTTGCTGCTGCACTTCCAAGAGAAGCGACTGTGGGTAACTAAGTAGGGTTGGCCATACACCAGTACTAGTCACAGGTACTGCTCAATACCAGGCCAAAAGCACATGAATAGTGTTCCTTCATGGCCTCAAGATTGCATTACATTCATATTCTCCCATTACACTTCCTTTATCAAATATTATCACTTAAGAGATTGGGTCTTTTGTGTTGAACGATTGCACGTAGTCATACTGCTAGGGTCAGCAAGTCCTCAGAAAGAGGTATCCCAAATGGATGAGTCAGCTATAACTTGCCATAGAGACTACAGGGAAGCTAGAGTAGAGGAGTCTGCTGGGGATACGCAGTGCATACTCCATCTGCTACTCTCACAGCACAGAAAGACAACTAATTTCCATGTTAATGTGGCCATGCCAGGTACTAGGTATGCTGAATTTCTCTTTCTTCTTCAAGCCCTATTTTGTCAAACCACTAACTTGTTCCTTCCAAGAACTCCATGTTCTTGGGAAGTGGAACAGAAATCACTCAGAAGTCACATCACAAGAGAAAAGTATTTGAAAACACAGTATTCAAAATGCTATGTGCTTTGTGAAACAGATTTTTGCACACTAGCACCAGACACTGTTACCAATCACTTCTTGAAATCCTAAGGAAGGGAAAAACAGAATAATAAATGGAACAGCTCAATTTTCCAGTGGACACAAACAGATGCGCTAAACAATTCCTGTAGAGGCAGATCCACTGTGCTTCTGGTTTCCTCTTGACCAGTGAAAGACACATTGAAGGTGCAGTTGCTGTGAACTCAGTCCAGTGTTCGTGGAGAACTGAACACAGCTGGGGCATGGGACTGGGTTCTCCTGCTTCTAAGAACTTCTGCTGAGGCACTGAAGCTTTAGTCTGAAAGGTAAAAGAGTTTCTTCCTCTTTTTGTTTTAAACAAAGGATCGTTTCCCTCTTCTTCCTTCCTCCTCTTCCCAATATTACTCATGTATTTGAAAGCAATTCAAGGAGGATTTTTTTTCATAAAGCACAGAAGTATATTCCCTTTCTGAGAATAAACTGTTCACATCTCAACTGCAAAGTAGGAGACTGAAGAAAAAGCAACTGGAAACAGTCCTTTCGGATGGAAACAATCAAGCAATCCTAACTACGCAGTGGCCACTACTATGTGCTGCTACTGCCTGGAGATGGTCCGAGTTACACAGGAAACTGACCCTTCAAAATACTATTTGTTGCAAAATAAGGAACAATTTAGAGGGAATTACTGAAGGATTAATTACCTTTAAGCTACACTTTCAACTTCAAGGACTTGACCTAGAATCCACTGAAGTCAATGGGAAGATTACACAAATTATGACACCTAGAGAAAGAGAAATTTTTTAAAGAACTCCATTGACGTAAAATTTTACGTAGTATCATCCCAGTAACTCTTAATACTTGTTGCTTTCATCTGCTTCACTGCTAAAATGAGAGGGGGAAAGGAAGTACTGAAGTTACTGTACTGATGCTCCACTTAGGTTAATAGGTAAAAAGACATCCATGTTAAATGTAATTAGTTAATACAAATTAAGATGATTACATGTTCTATTGTCAAGATCATTCAAAGAGTTATTTGCTTTTGTCATTGGAGAGTGCTGCATTAGTTCTCATAATCTGGTTAGTGCATTAGCACTAAGTAAATCCTATTGATTCAGTAGATAAAATGGACCTAAGTAATCTTTGTATTTTGCTGATTTCGCTTATATTAATTTAACATTTAACTCAGTATACAGATTATCAAAGGAGAGGTGTTGACTAATTACATATTTTGAAGAAATAAAATAATGCATCAGAGATGATGTGTTGATAAAAGCAGTTTTGCTACACATTCATAGTGTACATCAGGTGCATTTTTCATAGAAGTCCTTATTGACGTGGAAGCTGTGATGAAATAGAAAAGCTGTGAATTATAAGTAGACCAGTTATCCTAAGATAATGCTGAGTGTGGAGACTCTGATTCCAAGATAATGTTGCACAACAACTGCATGTCTAGCCAAAACAGTGGTGCAAGAGATGTGTGGGATAGAAAGGAGTCTCGAAAGCAGGAGAAAATCATGCAATTTGCCCTAATTTCCACAGGCTGTATATTCCCCAAGATCATTCGTCCTCTAACATGTCATTGTTTTCACCCACTCCATAGACAGTGCAAGAAATAATTCTTTCTGAACCATTTATGCCATGGATCTTCTTCCTTAGCAGTATTTTTTTTTCTTAATTTACTGTGGGATTTGACTCTGGTTTTACTTGTATGTTTGGAAATGAAGGAGTAATTCCACTCTGATGCAAAAGCTGTCTGAGATCAGAAACCCACATGCCACCTAGAAAGTTCAAGTAATACAACAGCCTCCTGGATAATAATTACCTACTGTTGCTTTAGTGAGCAATAATGACGGCAATATGTGGTCCTGAGTCAGATCAAGTAGAGTAAGTAGAGAAACTGCTGAGGTAAGTTTGGTGCTGAGTGAGCTGGAAGGCAGATGTCTGCTTTGTCAGGATTTATGTGTCTCCCCATCGTTTGGCAGCAGACCCTGAGGAAAATTCATTGCTTGCTTAGATGTCTCAACTACCTACCAAAGCCAGGTGGGATGAATCCAGGACTTAGATCTGCATGCAGCGCACTGCAGAATCAACTTCTCTTTCTCTGGAACATGGAATTGCTTTTAAAGAAATCCAAGCAGTTCTTTCAAGATGGGCTGACACAGTCCCATTGCAGGATAACCATCAGCAGAGTAGATGGGAACTTAATCTGGGGCAAAGGAGACTTAGAATTTTGTCTGAACCCAGGAAAAGAGACTTAGATCTGAATATTACACATCTCTAGTGAGTGTTCTTAATGCTGCAGATCTGTTAGTCTACATTTTAGACACCTCTTCTTGTGAGACTGTAAAGGGTTTCAAATTTGCAAACTTACATAGGGTAAGAAAATCATTCTGTGTCCAGTTCTAGTCTTTAGTGCTATTTAAGGGCCTTCTGAAACTCAGACATAAAAAACCACATGACCAGAGGATCTAGATATCAATGTTAAAAAAAGAATAATTTTACTTTCTGCCTGAAATTATTTCTGTGCACTTCCAGAGAAAAGCAGCAGTCACTGTTCCACACTAATAACCAATAGGGAACCTTGCCTTCAGTGGAAGAATTTGATTAAAAAGTCTGGAAATGGAACATTATTAGTAACTCTGGCTGATAAAGCAGTGCCCTTTGCAGAAAATGGTAGTTTAACGGATACCACTTTTTCATAGAGAAATCCAGCTTTCATCAAGAAGATGATAAAACACCAAGCAGCAGCACTGGGAGGCAAACAGAGGCAGGCCTCTAACAAGAGATCAGGAGAAGGGAACTCTCTGTAGGTTTTGCAGCACTTGGGGACTAACAGATTAGCCCCCAGGCCCCATCCCTCCTGGGGCTTGGAAGAGTCTGCAAAGATATCTACCGCTAAGGGCAGTGCAGTACTTTCCAAAGAAACTCCCTGTCCTGCCCTTTTCCTTGTCCTGCCTTTTCTTGGGAACTCCCTTGTGACGGTGTCCACGTGGCCAGTCCCAGGGACAGAACAGCCCTTACCTCTACAGTTACACCTCTGCTGGGTCTGGTCCAGCCAAAGGTAACCATACCCATACCTATGCTCAAACCATACCCCTACATGCTCATACCCATATCTGTACCCATTCCCATACCCACACCCATACCCATACCCATATCTGTACCCATACCCACACCCACACCCATACTTTCCTCACATGCAGTTTAACTGGAGTTCAGATTCTTCCTGCAACCCCTTAAACCATGCTACTTTCCCCAGTCAGGTCTTGCATGGCCAGGTGGAGAGATGGCCATGTACCTCATGGTGGATGGGAGCTGGGTGGTGAGCATACCCTGCCTTGCACTGTATTGTTCAGGGGACATCGGGGACCCTCGGGGTACTACCTGGGCTTCCACCAGACAGGCAGTGAGCGCAGAACAGGAATGTGGATGCAGCCGGTCACCTTACTACTGTGTTTTAAGCCTGTTCTAAAGGGTGTCAGTGCACATTGCCCACCACTCAGTCCCCCTTCGTTTATTCTTCTGAGATGTCAGAACCCATAAAGAAGCTCGCACAAAATCAGTGCGGATGGGAGCATGTTACGTGCCAGGCAGAGTGCTGTACGCCATTTGATACAGCATTTCCAGAGGAATAGATGACTGAACCAATCCGACGGATTCTGTTGCCTGACTTTTAGGGAAAATATTCAGGCACATGGTAGTTGCAATACAAAAAATATTTCCTCCATGCTGTGAGACTATCTAAATAAACTACACCAACTCTTCCTAATCAGAGAGATGTGGTGTTACGTTTAAACCTGCCAAAATTTTTTAAGCCAAATGGTGTGGGATATTATGGTTACGGGGCCTCAAAACAGTTATTTGTCTCTGTTTATTTTATTAAATATTCCTAGACATACCCTTAGGATGACAGATCAATAAGTGCCTTTGCGGTTTCCTGATAGAAGGCAGCAATTATTTTCTTCCATTACAATATAAGCATAACCCAATTTTACTCATCTATCATGTGTGTAATGGTAATAAAGAAGCATCACCATGTGTTTATTTTACTGTCACTTTATCTTTTGCTTTGGTGATCTTCTGTTTTCATTTCATGTTCTTCCAACTGTTTGTGCCTTTCATGTGATGGGAGTGGCGACCAGTTTGTCTTGCTCTTGGACACTTGTTGGGAACATGGTAGCAAAAGCCTGTCTGTGGTTTCTCTTTTCCTGTAAGGTGAATGCAGTGCTTTAGGTTTTCACCTGAACTCACCCGTAGAAGAAACAAAACCACAGGAACTTTACAGACCTGAATTTGGATTTCATTTTTAGAGGTGTTTTTCCATGGAAGTCAATAGTGTTTGAAGTTGGGTATCAGAGGAGAACTGACAATCGTTAGCACATAAGAGATGCCGAAAGGCTAAACAAAGCCTATAAAATCATAATCTAACTAATGACAATTGAAATGTATAGTTGAGAATGTCAAGGCTTAAACTCAACCCATCTTTCTCACTTGGAAAATCACATTTAACCCATGATAGAGGTGCACACTCCTGGACCATGTCTGAAAATGAAGTAAGCAGCATTTTTCTCCTCACCTAACTACTCCTCTGCTTTCAGAAGTACCACACCAGGGCTGACAGTGACTAACTGTGAACAAATAAACTCTGCTAAAAGCCTGCATCCAGTTTTCTCCTCATTGTGGGTGAGGAGATTCCTGAACAGTGATTCAAAACCCTCCACAGCAGCTACCTCTCAGATATCCTTGTCCTGACTTGGGCAATAAAACCCCTTCGCTATGACTCCAAGTTTTTCTTTTAATTTAAAGCCAGTTCTGTTTCCTCCTTGCTATCATTGAAGCGACAGCCAGCTCTTCCCTGAAGAAAATTATTAGGAAGTGCTAACTGGTCACAGCTCTGCTGAGGTACATCTGATATCAATCAGATGCGCCACTGGATTCACTTTTCCTAACCCTGACTTCAGTGAGTCCAGGCTTTGTTCATTATGTATTCCACTTAAACACAACTGGAAATGCTTTATTTTGATTTTATAAAGTTTTCCATGAGCACTGGAATAAGTGAAGCACAGTTGTGTCTGGATTTATGTCTTGTGGTTGGTTGACTTTGCTGTCCAGCTAAGCTCTGACTGAGACTTTTCCTCTGGGTGAGCAATATATGCTTTGGTCCCTGATGTATACAAAGGGGCTCCTTACACTTCATCAGCTTCCACAGCCTGAGCGTATATTGGATCTGTCTCTGGATTCACACCTGGATTCACATCTTTAAGATTTCTTATTGTTGAGGTTGTCAGGACAACTAACAGAAAGACAAGCATGCAATAGCATGACCACATAAACTTCATTCCTTGAGGAATCAAGGCTAAAAGCTAACAAATTTTGTCAACCACATCACAATGAGTTGAAGTATTTTTTTTAAATGCTTAAAATCTGAGAAGAACGGATTGAGGAACTGTTTTGGATGTTTTATTCTGGTTTATTTTGGTCTAATTCTACCTTTAGCAGCCTCAGACTAAACAGTCCTGGGGGACAGCCACTTAAAAAGATGGACTACCCAAAGCCCAACAAAATTATGTACAATTGTCTTGTGGGACTTTTTTTTGATAACATGAAATGGCCTTCATCAATCAGACTCTAACTGTAAATTATAAGATAGCACTCCCTTGCAAACATTGCTAAAGGCTCATTTTTCTTTTTAATGTTGAAGTCAGTGGTATACCATATTCACTGCTGTACTGTTTTCACTGTCCTATGACTTAATCTCACAGTGGTCAGTGCCTTTCACTTGCATCAGTGGTCTGTGGTTTCATTCTTTCAACATCAAAGAGAAAGATCATCTTGGCTCCATTACTAAAAGCAGGTTTTGAATTCTGCCAAAATAAACTGTGACAAACTCTCACAGTTTATAAAAGCTTTCCTTTAAGTTGAAGGTGACTTACAAAGGGGAAAAAATGGGTTATGTCCTCATGTACATTTTTATAATGTACAAAAAAAGGGACTAAGAAGATTTGAGGGGTTTAAGATTTTTTTTTTAATTATTATTTTATATCCTGCAAAATCAATGAAGACCAGAGTTCACATTCCTGACACAAGCATAAGCATAAGACATAATAGGCTTTCCTTTTTCTGCCTGCTCCTTCCCTTCTTTCACCTTCCAGCCTTGCAGGTCTATTTCACACACCTGAGAAAAACAAGTATATAAAGGATGCCTGGCAAATTCTTGCCAATGTTTTTGGCCAATTGAAACCTGAATAAACTCAGGGGACACTTTTCATTGGAGCCTTAATGAGTCCTCTGGAATAAAGCAAAGGAAATGGAATGGCAAAGCTTGACAGTCTTGATGTTTCAGTGTTAAGCAAACAATCAGGACAGAAATTTCTGACTGCCTTTATGCCATTTAAAGGAACCACAAGAAATCACAGAAACATTTTTCCCTTTATCAATTTAATGTAGCAGAAATCAGAGTTCTGATGACATTTCTTGAAAATGGGCAACTATAATAAACCGTCTGCAGTATAAGACATTCAGTTCTGATATGCAAAGCAGCAGCAGACTCTGGAAAAGCTTTTGAAACAGAAAAGTACTTCCCAGCATGTGAAAAGTGGCAAATTATTCTGTCAATATTTTAATGGTATACTTTGCTATGAAAAGATCACCTTATGAAACAGGTGTATAGGCAAGAACAGAATGAGATAAGTTAAAGGCCACAAGCTTTAAAGACAGTCACTCACAAATAAAGTGCCCCAGGAATAAGGAAAAAAAGTACTTTCAGAGAAGAACAATGTTCATTGTTAAAAATGAACTGAAAAATGAAAAAAAAAAAGGATATTAAGACCTGAAATGAAAAATTAGGACAGCAATAGCACAGTGAATAAAGGTAAGAAGTTACTGTGTGCTGAATGTTTGCTAACTTCTTTTTAGTTCCTGAAAATTGCTTTCCCTCCAAAAAAAAAGGGAATAAAGTGCTAGGTCTGTTGTGGTTGCTGTATCAGCATTCGCCAGCAATGCCTACATCTGAGTTTAACACCTGGAACCTGCCATAAGCAGTTGTCCCCTGAATGCTGAGGCTGCAGTTATGATGCCCAGATGGAGTCAGACCCCCTCGCTGAGCACATTCCCACTCCTGGGGAGAAGCCACAGCAGCTCTGTAATGGATCCTTCTCCCCAGAACACCTCGTCTCACAGCTGGCAGTAAAGAGCAGCCCTTCTCTTTCAGGAAAGAAGCTCCCACCTCCAACCTGGGCACATGCCAGCATCCCGTCCTGATGCCCTGTGCTGGGCAGCCATGCTGAGGAGGACCCTGGTGGTATCGGGGTGATGAAGGCCTGTGGTTCCCATTCTCACCAGAGGCCATCCCAATAATGGGACATGAGAGATCCCCTCCAGCCCAGATGCAGGCTGGGCTGTTGTTCCCCCCAGACACAGGCCTCGTGCTGGCTCGCGAGATTGAGCAGAGCCCACCATAACAGCTCTGGCCCTGCCCTCCAGGAGAGGACACCGTGCCACCTCTGAGCTCTGTTTTTCTTGTCTTTGTGAAAAGAAAGTTCCCCAGAGAGGACATTTAAGGCCCTGCTGCATAAGCAAGTACAATTCAAAGCTCTAGCGTTTTATGTTTCCAAATAAATGTTAAAAAAGTACTTAATTCCCAGATTATGCATTTTCTTTGCAAGAGCTGACACCGGCACAGACACTGTCCAGAAGGGAAGAAATAACTTCTGTGCTGCCTTCCCTCCCAGTACTTCAGATGTCTGGAGAGCAGCAACCACCTGAGCACACGGTGCAGAGAGGGACAAGCCTCCCATCCCAGACTACTGGTGTCCTCATTCAGATACACTTCTCATAGACACTTCTTTCATTAAGAAAACTGATTTCAGTGGGACCGTTGATGTATCGAGCATGAGTAATGGTATTACAATCTGGCTCTTCGTGGCATGTTCCAAACCAGCTCTTTCATTTTTTTTCTAAAGAGGGCAGTGATTCAGCATTAACACAGTTTAAAGTATGAGTGATATTTTTCAGGGACTCCTCAGTGCACATGGATTTGAATGTTAATGAATACTTTTTTGAGGTATTGAAAGAAGTAACTGCCTAAATGTTCCATTTATCTGCATCACAGTCTCTCAAGAACACAGAAAAATAATTACTTGCAAATACAAATAAAAAAGGATTTTTTTTTTCCCCCAGTTTCAGTAGCACTTTCTTAGCACCATAAGGACCTCAGTGATTTTCGCAGTCAATTTACAAGAACTAATCCTTACAGAGATGAATCATCAGCAACGCCAAATAATCTGACCTGTTCAGGGACTTACATTTTGCAGCTGAAACGGAGGGGACGGCTACCTGGCAATGGAGCAGGCAAAGAGAGAACCAGCCTCCCAAAAACGTAACAAATGAATTGTCACTTACCCTGTTCAAGCAGTATTTGCTCTCTTTCCTGTAAAAGTGCTGCAGGCATTTCATGTTCTGCTTGTCGACAATCTTGTTGAAGAACTCGTTGATGGTCCGCACGGAGACGGCGCAGACAGCAGATCTGTTGGTGGGCTCGGAAGAGTCCGGTTTGCTTTGTGCAAAAACGCCGTAGAGAATGTCGTCGTTCAACCCAAGGCCCATTTCGTGGGCTAGAGCCGCGCCGGGCTTGCTCACATAGGCAGCCTGCAAAATGTTGAACACCTCCTTGCGGATGGACCTCTTCCTCCGCTTTTCGGTGAAAATACACTCGAGAGGCATCTCCATGTAAGAACGCATCTCTGAGTCTAAAGTGCAGAAGCGGATAATTCTAGTGTGAAAAGCCTGGGAGTCGAGAGATTCTCTCTGGACAGTCAGAAAATAGACAAAGTGATCATTTTCAAAGGCATGGACGTACCTAATGGGATACGAGTCGCGGAACTGAGGGAGGATATCTATATAGGACTGGTCCGTGAGAAATTCAAAACCATCCTGCGTTTCTTTTAACCTTCTAACCGATATGGAATGCAGCACGTGAGGAGGCTGAAACGTAGATGTCACAGTATTTCCCACAAAGAAGTTGACAAACCTGTCCTTTTCAGTCACCAGAACTTTGGTTCCTAAAGTGCTTACGACACAGTCAGGACAATTATCCGCTTCTCCGTCCACCCGGGGTGAATACATGCAGTGCACCTCGCTTCCAATGTCAGCAGGGTTGTCGGGGTGAATGATGTGGCGGTGGCAGATGCCTCCGGACACACTGCCACAGCTGATGAGCTGATCATCATAATAAGTCTCCAGGAGCAGCGCCATGTTGACATTATCCTTCCATACGCTGTTAGATAAATTGGCTTTATCTTTGCAGTCTTCGCACGGCGCGCAGTCAGGGTTCTCCAAAACGGGCCCAGTCTTGTACACAGAAATGTTCTGGAGAGTTTCATTTAGTACATAAATCTTGTTGACTGCTCCAATGTAAACATGATGCTGGTATAAAACTACATTCTGAATCGGTGTTTCTGCAATGAAGTTAGGAAGATCGTATTTTACACTCAAATTCATCTCCGATTTTTTAGCTGCTTCTTTGCATTGTCCATGGCTCCTCTGCAGCAAGGCAAGCAGGAATACGATAAACCCAGAAGGATATGCAGTAAAAGGCTTCATTGTCAGAGATTTAATCTGTCAAAATATATTTAAAGGGAAGAGAGGTTATATTTCATACACTAAATCATCAGTTTATCAGTCAACAGAAACCCGTTTCTAGGCTGCATGCATTAGCTGAACTATTTCAGTGTAAGAAGTGTCGTAATCTTGCTCAGTGTCATTAATAGTCTCGTGCTAAAAACTGCTCATTACTGTTCTTCGTGCGTACCCATTTCACTGCTTTCAGAACAATTCACAGAAGGATTTTCTTCTGATGAATTTTGCAAGGCCCCTCGGCGTGTTGTACGGCAGCTGAGGAGAGACGACTGCTTCCACACGGGCATCACACCAGCTGCCTGACACGATTTAGAAGAAGATGGTGCACAGGTAGCTGAAAGCAAATCTGCTCGGGACACCCAGGACACAAGTGCACACGAAGCAGTTGCAGCGCTTCAGTGCGTGGATATAAGGTATTTGGCAAGTTCCTCAAGGGGCTGAGCTCACTCTTAGCACAGCTGCTCAAAAACGAGCAGTAGGAAAGACGTTGAAATAACGTGAAGATCTGAGCTGCAAGTGGGCTTCTCTTTTGTTCTGTTGACATTTTTGATTAACCAACGAAGAGGCTTTTCTCCAACAGACCAAAGGAAGATCCACCCCCCCCTTCCAGCTCCCCAAATCACTGTCTTTCATCAGGGCCCAGGGTTTTTTTTGTTTTATTGTTTTTTGAAAAAAATTGTTTTTTTCAGCCAGCTCTACTTCTTGGAATAGTCATTTTCCCCAGCGTTGACAAGGTTTTGTAATATATTGTTAGAATATTTTATGGATCATGTGGTGTCTGGCGTGTGCAAGTTTTATTTTAGGCCTTGTACCACAACAGCAAGTCACTCTGGTGAACCTTTACAAGATATAGGCCTATCACTGTATTGTAAACAAAGCAGTATCAAGTGACCTACAGCCATTAACTGATGAAATCAAAAAACCTAGCACTTTTTTTTTTTTTTTTCACTTCTCCACACAATTGTTTGAAGTGGCTTGGAAAACCAAAGGCAGATGACTAGTGTGATATTTCACCCCCTCAGAAGATCAATTAAATGAACTGTGGTTATGAGCGTTTCGGTGCGGTGTCCACGCCATGCCTTGTCACACCAGACATTTTCTGTTAATGTCATGACACAGTTGTTACGCTAAATTTAGCTTCTTCATGGAGAAAACAATTATGCATTCTAACAGCAATGTGATAACATACTTTGGGAAAATACTTATAGTTTGGCTATAGTTAAGCAATTGTTGCTCATAAAGAAATGCTTATGACCACCGAAAGGATTTAAAATAGACAGCCTTGAAAATTGCAAACTAATAATAGGAATCTGTGCTGACTTTTTATTTCATTAAAACTTTAAGCAAAATGAAAAGATGACTACAGACCAGAGCTGTTTCAGCTGTGTATAAATTCAGTGTTTTCACTAGACTGGTTAAAACAATCCATCAATAATCTCCTGCATTCCTTGTGGCATTTTATTTCAGCGTTCACTGGACTCTTTCTGTGGCTTGCCTCATTAATTACACAAAATAATAGGTTTTGGAAACAAAGAATTGTTCTTCCTCTCTGTTACCTGATAAGAATCATGATTGAGAACTGGGGATAAAAATCAGAAACACTGGCTATTTGCAAGTATTAGCTGGTAAGAACAAGTCACACTTCTGGTATTGAGAAATGAAGATCTCCCTTCAAATCAACAACATTCTCTGATATTAATTAGTGATAACAGAATCCTGGTAACAAACCAAACATGGGTTTAAGTTTAAAAGAAAAAAAGAAAACCAGGGTTATTGCTATAATTAGAAAATAGCCTCAGTACATAGAGCGCACACTTATATATCGTATAGGGCAGGAAACAGTTTTCTCATCCTCTGAAACTTCTTGCTGTTACAGAATTTTTCCTGCTCTGTGCTGGGATGAAACCAAGAGCTTTCGCAGTTTGTGTGAAACACCCAGAAGTCACACCCGATCCAAGAACAACCGTGTCCACGTCCCTGCCTCGCCAGCGCCAAGCCAAGGTCCCAGCAACGGGAGGACTTTCTGCCTCCTTTCAGCCAGCACTTCCACCTGAGAAACTGCTAAAAACTGATACATTCCTGCAGATTCACTTCTGACGAGTCAACATGTTCTGACAAATACAAGTTTAAGCAGAAAATTCCAAAAGTGCTCTATTTCTGACACAACGCAGAGGCGGGTATGTTGTTTACAGCAATGAGTTTAAACCCACATAAGAGAGGTGGGACTGCAGGGGAGAGAGAAAACAATAGGTGGGACAGTAGTTAGACGAGGATAATCTACCACCGTGACAGGAAAAAAGATGCAGGGTTACTTGAGAGCCAGGGTCCTACTTTGTTGCAGTATATCATGTGCTTCCTCCTTGTTCTAATATGTTCCCAAATAGATTTCCCACCCAGTATGACCCTCAGTCTTCAGCTTACAATCCTCTCCATTCTTCCAGTGTCCAAAAAAGAGGACCCCTAGTTCTCCAACAGTAAATACCAGTGTGCGCTGCAGAGGGATTCAGAGCCATAAATACTGGCTGACTTATTCTTTCCCTCAAACCACATCTTGGGATGGGAGGCCAGTTTCCTCAGATAGGTTATTCTGCCTACAACCGGCTGGTGAAACACCACTGGTTTGAATCTCTGCTTTGGAGACAGAAAATTCCTCCTCAGACTACTTTAGCAAGTGAGATTGGAACCAAACAGCTTAACAGTGAGAGTAAGGGCGGGATTCAATGTAATGCAAAGAATGCCAGGAATAACAGGCACTGTGTTTCATCACTACAGGAAGGAAAATATGAGCAATAAGCGAAAAGCAAACTATCTTTGCTCTCATATTTGAGCTCCATCATTGTGTCTTCCTTTGTGTGCTTTTAAGGTGTTTCAAGCATCCTCCCAGACAGAAATCTGCTGATTCCCAGCTATGGGAAGCTCAGGCTCAGATTTACGGGCAGCTCCAGGGAAGATGGTTCCTCATCCCCACAGTGCCCATCTCCAGCACACTGTGAATCTTTCCTCAAGGTGCCTGAAATCAGAAGGTACGTGCTCTCCTGTGAGACATTTATAGCTTAGGGAGGACACAGGAGTTATGTGAAGAGTATAACGTGTGACTCCACTTTTTTAGGTATTTGTTTTTTCACAGTCCTCACGTGATATAAACTCTAGCGTTCCTCAGTGAGACTCCCGTGATGTTTGGTGCATCTTTATGTCTGCCTTTGACCCAGGGTCTTTCCCTATTCCACTGCTGCAGCCTGCTTTATTGTAACCTCCAGACCAGGTCATTTCAAACACACTTCACCTGAATACATCCCAAAGAAGGAAAACTTTGGAAAAGTTCAGTCCCACCTCCCTTCAAAGGTCCAATAACGCCAGTTCTCTTTAGCACATATTCAAATGTAATTTCAGTTGAACTTAAGCACCTTTTTTTTGTGTGTGTGTGCTTAAAAAGAGTTTTGCTGAATTAGAACCAAAATACTTAGGCTATAGATGCACTTTTTGAACACAGGTCAAAGAACCAGTTGCTGCCTATCAGTTGCAAAAGGAAAACAAGTAATCCCTTTGTTTCTCTACTTGGTTTGAATGATGGATGCTGTTCATTCTTTTGTGACCTTCCTGTGACTTGTGTGTCAGTGTGTCTTTCATGTGTCTACAGAAGACTTGTAAGCTTTGGCCTGTGATAACTATCAGCAAGCAATAGCTGTGGATGGATTATTTCTTTTGTAAGGATATTTTCAAAGCTTGTGTCATGATGTGCTCATTTTTCCATCCCTCAGCAGACACTGGCTTGTATAACTGATGAGAAAATGGATTTTGGTCAACTGTTGCAAGTGGCTAGTAATGATGTGTCATATTAGTGTGCCTGGCAACCTCAAGTGCTACGGCTGATGCTTCCTCCCAGGCTTGGTCTTGAGTGTTTGTGTACCATTAATGGCTTCCCAATGGCGATCTTTTCCCTACAAGTTTCATTCTCCCTAATTATGGCCTGGGTGACAATTTGTAAACATTGAACATCATGTCTCTTCTCCACACTGTTTGCCACCGTACTGACAAGTCAGGCCTGGCCTTATTGTGGAATAATGTTCAAACTGTCATATGCAAGGAAGCCAGAAAACAGAGTCATGCTTGTTTTCCTAGCGCTCATTTCAACAACTTGGGCGCCACTTAACTGATCACAAAGCACTCCACGGATCAGCACAAGCTAAGACAATATGCTGACATGAAAGCATTTTGTAGGTTGTTTGGTGCATCCCATTTTCCTTGCTTTATTACAGAAAAGGAAATGACGGGGTCCTGCGTATGCTATGTAGAGCATGTTAGTACAAGAATACATTTAGTCCTTAGCCAGGTCATTTCAGGCTAGGTAACAGCAGAGCCACGTAAATTCATATTTCAGAAACTCTACTGCCAGAAAATGGTAGCCTTTTCCCGTCTTTAAGGAAATATTTGATAGTATAGTTTTATATTTTTTCCAGTGGGATAGTACGTCGTGTTACCGTGGGCTCTGACAGACCTGTGGTGGCAAATTTATATGGGACAACCAAAGCGATTACTGCTCCTGAGAGTTCAGTTTGCTTTGCTGTCCTGGACTGAAATCTGTGCCAGCTCAGGACCTGATTCCCCCGTGGACCAGATGCCTTGCCATGGAGACAACAGCATCATTTAACAGGACAGGGCAAATGAGAGGGGGTGATGATAACAGCTCCATCCATCCAACTTTAATCTGTTGTTGCAAATCTGTCACAGCACTGGCAGCAGCTTCAACAGACTAAGCCCACAGCGGATGTGTCTCCACCAGACTTTTCAATTAACCGATTGCATCGGTAGAAAAGATTGGTTACATGTAAAGTGCTTATTGAGGTTAACCTATTTTCTATGTCCACAGATTAAAAGTGTTCTTAAGTCAGAATTGCTAACCTGAATTAGCTACCTTGAGTTAAAATAACGGAGAGAACAAGGGAATTTGAGAGAGTAAGTCAGCAAAAATACAAATGGTCCCCGAGTTGAATTCAAATGGCTAATCCAAGTTAAAACTCATGTTCCCTCATATTCAGCACTATTTTAAGTCTAATTTAGGTTACTCATCCTGACTAGGATGGGAACATAACTTTCCTGCAGCATGACAGGTACACTAACATAATGCATTTTGCTAGTGCATAGAGTCACAGGTCTTCGTAGCGGTGATTTAAGTCATAAATTCATTCATAACAGAGCTGGGAGGTTCCTGTGGCACTCCAGGAGGTGTGTGTGCATGCGGCTGGCTGATGGTGAAGAACTGGTGGGCAGGGCACAGCCTAGGCAATTGCTGGAGGATCTACTATTAACTACATACCCAGTGCAGCCGTGTGTGTCAGAAGAAATTGCTTTCATTAGCATGTTCAACTGATCTATAAGCCTTTTCTTAAAATATTCAAATACAAAAAAAAAAAGAAAGAATCTAAATACTCCCAGCATAAAACACACTCTTCAATACGCACGGTCCATTACTGGGTCCAATATAGGATTGTAATTCACAGCAGCTATCAATAGAAGCATTTTTGTTCTCTGCCAGGATTATTTTTAACTGGCATTAAAATACAAGAACACTAATCTATCCTTTGCAGTGGAGAAAATGTTATTCTTATACTCATTTAGCATTAATTTTTTGTAGGTGCCCTGCAGTACAATAAAGTGTGGAGTGTTTTCTTTGAAACTTGCTTCAGATCAAAACATCCTAAAGCCAACTCATATCTTGGGTCTGTAGCACAACTGGATTTATGTAATCATTTTTTGTTGTGATGGGCTACAATGGCACTACAGGTTCTTTCGTAATGAACCTCAGCAAACACTCACTGATAGATTACAAACAAGTGGAGCCGATCAAGAGCTAGACATTGCTCAAAAAGACTAATTTAAAAGGTGGTATATGGCATTTGTTGGAATTCAGGGAAATTTCTTATGTGAGGAAGTGGTACTCGGTCTAAGGGCTGAGGAATCAATTCCACAAAGAACAGGAACTAGAAAAGAAGTGCGAAATACAAAAAGAATAATTGAAACACTGGGACAAAATAGATATAATAAGGTAGGTCCTTCCTTGTTTGTTCATGCTTACATTTCTAGACAGATTTGGATCGTTAAATACAGGAGGACAGCTTTCCACATCTGGATGTATAAGGATGGGTTTTTTTTTTTCTCATTATTACATTATTTAGTGATAGCAGGAAAATAGAAAATAAATTTTGAACAACACAACACTATTGATTCACTACATTCATCTGAAATGCGAGTCAGTAATTGTGGAGCTTCAGTAAGAAAATACCTGTGATGCTATTTTGGCTCTTTACCACTACACTGGTAGTAAAATAAACCCATTTCTACCACAGACTTAAGCCTGGTATCTGCAGCAAATAATTCAGGTTTACAACTGGCAACATCTTACTCAATCCAAGTATTCAGTCCAAGTCAAAAAGAAGCTGGGCAGGGGTGGGAGCAGAAAAATATATTATGCTTGTTATTGTATGTCATCACCAATAGCACAGGGTAAGGTTGGTCTTCTGTTTCAGGTGAGTGAATATGGAGATATTTGGGTTTCATTCCCAATTTTTCATGTGTTTGGACAGACTAATTAATCTCTCAATGTATTTTCACTGCATATGCAAAGCAAGGACCTTTATTGACTCTAGACATTGAGATAAATGCAGACGTGTGCCCTGGTTAACCAAGGAAGTCGTACAAGCTCGGGTAAAGATGTAAGTCTTTTCTGGTGTGATAGAAACACCTTACAGGAGGAGAAAGCAATTTTCTTGTATTTCTGACTTGATCCTGTTGATCAACTTTTTGCATGAGTCTGAGCATTTTGTGGTTGTCTGTACAGAACGGGGACAGTGTAATTTCCTTGGAATGTAGTTCCTCCTTTTGTAAAGAGCCAAGTTGGCAAACCTGGCTGCAAACACAGTTTTAGCTCAATTCCCTGTACTACTCTCACCACTTACTTAGATTTTCTACTTTATGCTTTATGGCCGTAACATCTATCTACCTGAATTCTTGTACAGAAATGCAGAGCAGATTTTGGAAGCCCTTCCTGTCTTGTAAAGCGAACAGCTTTCTATACTGTGATAATTAAAGGAATGGTATGGGTCATAAAACGAAAGAGATTAAAAGGCAGATAGCCATGAGTAACCAAGACAGCATACAGATTTGATCTAAATGTTCTAACAGCAATTATGAATGATCTTGATGCAAGGCATTTCCTGCAGTTTAATTGTCATTTGGTGCTAATGGTTCTTAGGAGTCCCTGAGACAATAACTCTTCATAGCCAAACATTAATCTCTTTTAAAAAAAAGAAAAAGTTCTGTACATCAATAGATAGGGATGATAAACTATATTATAAGAAAACTGTACCAAAGGATCTACATGCTCACCAAATTATTCAGTCTCCTTTTGATGTCACAGTAAACATAATAAGTATAATAATAGCAGCAACTTAAACCCATCAAGTCCCTGAAATCCTCTAAGGTGTGGTGCAAATACCTAGGATACCAAGCAAAAGAAATTGTGCTGGCTCCATTCTTTTCCCTGGAGGAGCTGGCAGGAGGGTGTCAGGCAGTGGCTTTTCTGCTCGGCGGGCGCACATAAAGCATGCCACTGGGTGCCACCACCTCACCCTTCTCCGTCAACGCGCCTCCCGGAGCCACGAGGCAAACGAGCGACAAAACCTAGGGTCAAGGATTTCCTATAGGTTGCTGACGCCTTGCTTGATACACAGCCTGAGAAGCTGACGTGTCAGGGGCAGACTTTGGGCAAGGTCCCAGCGAGATCGGCACATCATAAGTGCGAGCTGGGCCGCAGGGCTGAAACAAGACTGCTGGGGGATGCCTTATCCAGGCAAAAGAGAAACTGGCAAAAAGCTCTGCTTCTGGCCCTGTGCTGCCTTTAGGTTGCCTCCAAGCACCCTCCTTGCATCTAGGAGCTTTTGTGAGGCTGCTGAACCTGTCTGGCCTGGCGCAGCCCGTTGGGCCGATGCTGTGATTTGTCCACATGTATTATATTTAGTGCTGGAAAGGAGACTGCACTCCTTCGCTGCCCAAGCTGGCTCCAAAAGCATCATAACCACGACGGTTTAATGTTCTGAGATAACTAGCCCTGCCAAAGACAAACTGCCTCTCTGCAAAACTAACTCGGTAGTCTTTGCCCCATGAAAAAACATGGTGCAGACCCTCAGAATGGCTACAGAGAAAACTGAATCGGCTGTGTTTGTAAACCACCTAGTGAAAGTAATGAAGTCTATATTTATGCCTTAGCTTAGCAAAACACATCCTTTATCTGATACCAAAGTTAATAACCTGATGGTCTACTTAGCTTCATAGCAGCTTTTTGATAATCAAACAGGAGCAATGTCAAGGAGAGTGTTCATTTCCCATCTGTGTTTGGTTAGGGGGGTTATGACCTTTTCTTTTTAATGCTGACCTCGCTTTTGTCACTGCAAGTTTATGTTATTGCAATGCACTTTAACTGATGCCCTACTTTCACTCGGTTTAGAAACTGAGTTAATGATGGCTCATTGGCATGACTGCTGCCTTGCTGTGAACCTGTGATTCATGATCTGCTTCCAAGGACTTTACGGTATTGGTGTTCATAAATCCCGAAATGGCCTGGGACCAGCCTATCTGACATCCCGGCTCTCACCAGAGGCAACAGTGTCACAGCTGCAATCAGTAGAGTGGCTGATCTGGAGCAGCCTCAGCTCCTGTTTTTTTGGCAGATGTCCCTCAGCGAGGGTCCGTCAGCCACAGCTTTTATTCTGAAATATTATGCTGACCTTCAGAGGAAGCTGAAAAGCTCAACAGTTTGAAGGAGGTGTTCAGGGATGGCTGAGCAGTACAAGTTTTTTCATGCTAATGGGGTCTTTCTTTTTTTCTGAATGGATTTTTCATTTAATTTCTTTCAGCCTGTCCCCTCCCCTTATTTTGGGGAGACCTAGGGAGCTTCAGTGTGCAACCACTGCTCTCAAGGGCTCTTGTTTAAACGGGGCCTGCACCAGGTTTTGGACTTGTCCAGACTCCGGAGCGTCTCCTTTGGAAATCTGGAGCCAGATTCGAGGAGTTTGTGAGATAAGCAAAGAGGCTGTTTCCAAACTTCAGAGAGTATTTACCTTCCTCATAAGGGTGACATGAGGATAAATTAGCTCATTCTTACAAAACACCTCTAAAATATGAAGTGTTTTCAACAAGCACAGCACAGCAAGGCTGAGCTGTAGGACAGTGCCTGACATAAAGGGGCTCATTTAAAACTCTGGTCTCCATCCCTGCACAGACAAGGTTGGCCAAAGGTCTAAATCTGGGACTAGGGCTTGGCTCTGCCCCTCTCTGTCACCTGGGTGCAGGCAGCCCCTGCCTGCAACCTCCTGCCCTTCTGCCGTGAGAGATCCAGCATCCCACCCCAACGGCTGGTCCTCGCTCTCCTCCTGTCCCAGTGGGAAAATGCAGACAGTGGAAGACAACGGATGTGAATCCTCCCAGGCAAAGCAGTCCTCACGCCTTGGAGCTGAGTAGGCCAGGAGAAAGAGCTGGGATTTAGCACGGGACTGGAGGCTGCCTGTCAGCGTCAGGACCCGTCTACGGTGCCTGGCTCCATCCTGTCTGGGGACTGCAAACCAGCTTAGCCTCTTACTGCTCCACGTGATTTCTTCTCCTGCAGAGCTGAAGCTCAGGTGAGATCCAGGGAATATTCTGCATGAAGTGCAGGCACTGGTTAATCTAAGCACCTGAGGGCTTTGTGGCCAGCAAGTGTTAGCTCTCTGGATCCCTTTCTTGGACTTATGCCCTGAACTCACTCTAAACCCCATTTTAGATGCCAAAGTAGCCTCTCTGGATCTCACCCATAATTTTAAGCTTGGTCTCCTTATCCAAAAGGAAAATCAAAAGGCAGTGGTAAAATTGGAAACGTCAGTTAATGTATGTTTTTAATTTAGGACTTTATATTACAGCGATTGTTCCTGAGCATGAGGAGCAGTTAAGTAGTTGATAGCACTGAATTCAATACTTCAGGCACTGAGCAAAGGTCACTGTCATTTAACAAGAACGTTTTCTTTTACATCCCTGCTCCTACTTAAAATATTCAAATTACATTGCATTGCTTATTAGCACCATGTATGTCATGTTCATTAAAAAAATGGACTACCCTTGTGATTAATAATTTCACACTTGAGCAATTTAAATTTGAATAAGATACAGTTGTTGGAGGTGATGATGGGAGAGATCTATAGTCTTACACACCTGGATTTTCACAGGAAAGCCTGGTTTCAGACCTAAGGTTTGTCAGGATAAGTTACATTCCTTTACTGTGAAGCCACCACCTTTTCCAAGACTCGACTCCATAGTCTTTATGCAAACAATATTCTCATCGATTCCTGCGATAGTTGAGCTGACTAAGGACTAGAAAACGGGGTGCTTAAAACAGCCTGCAAGGCAGAAGATCTGTTGACATGACAGAATCTCGATACTACCTCATTTAAAATGAGCAATAGATGATACAGGATAAATACTGAGATGTAGAAGGCATAACTTAACAGGGATGATAGGTGCAGAAGAGTAAATCTTTAAAAATCTTATATATTGTTAATGAAGATAATCATTACTCTTTAAAGAAAGACTGAATTAACCTACATTGCATTTCCAAGTAACTAGCTAATGGACACGGGCATTATCTTTTCATATGTCTTTGAAATCCCTATAAACCGTGCCTAGTCAAATATTTGACTGATGGGCTTTTACCCCTATTAATAGCATGCAATGCTATGGTAAATAACCTACCTTCAGCTTTGCCTTTTCCAGAAGGGGAAGGGGTACTTTCTTATCCCTTAGCCACCTCTTCTTGCTCCTTGCTGCTTCCTGAAAAGCTCTTTGTACTGTGAAAACAATTCACTGGTTGTTACCTTATTTTTGTGCCCTGCAGGGATTTGAGGCGCGTACTCTCCTCAGATAAGCAGGAAGCCCTCCCGCTGCAGTCAGGGGAACTTTGGAAACCGGGCGCTTATCTGCAGGCAGAGGTTGGCCCAGCTTGTGTTTAGTTTATGAGAGAACTGTGGTATTATTTGCATAAAAGGAGTTCTTTCAAAGCATGTTATACGAAAACCTCTCAATTTGAAAACAAACAAACAAACAAAAAAAAAACAAACCACGCAGCAATTTTCAGGAAGCAGCAAAGATGTCTCTGAGCTCTCCCCAAGCTGATTTTATCATGGCAGCTTACATCTGAAGAAGAACAAACACGTACTTATTTTTGTAAATGTGTTTTCAGAAGGAAAGAAAACTCCAGAGAACTGGCAAACAGTCCTCCTGACTGATAATGACCATGCACGGTGTTTTCTCATTTTAGCCCTGCGGGAAAAACATGGGATTCAGTTCTGCAATTAGAAGGTCATTAATGATTTTTTGCGATTTCGTGCACTCTCTGCTGACTTTGCCTTCCTCCTGCGTGGCTCTTGTCTCTCCCACCTTCTGTTAGCAGGCTCGGCATTCAGAGCTAATCCTCTCCTGCAGTCTGCCATAGTCATCCAGGAAGAAAAAGAGAGCCCTTGTTGGTCACATCTTTCCGAATATAACCAGGAGAGGGAGGGAATCAGCCCTTTCTCACAAATGGACGTGCCTCGCAATCCATCTCTTTTGTATACATAACAACGGGATAATAAGGACAAAAATCCAACGGAATTTGATATAAATAAGAGTAACTGAATTCCATGGGGTTTAATGGAAGATAAAACGTAATGAGGTTTTAACATATTGCAGTTCTGAAGCAGGAACAGAATTGATATTACATTTCAGAGGGCAGTGCAAAAACTTACAGTAAGGTTCCCAAGTTGGGTAGATTCAATAGGGTTTTCCCATTGTGGAAATCCGACTGAGGAGCCAAGGTGGAGACTTGGCAAGATCTGGAGAATGTCACAGGAGAGGAGATCTCCAGACAAGGAGATATTTATTCCTCTGAGAAGGCAAAAGGATACAGTGTAACATTGCCACTCTGCCACGTTCTCTAGCGATTCATAGGTAAGGTCTATGCTTGCAACACCAGAAAAAACAGACATTTTGGAATTTCAGATCCTGACTACAATATACTTAATCAACACTAAATACTAGGAAATGGGGAAAACAAAGCAAAGCACAGAAACGAAGCCACAGTGCAAGTGTGGGTCCTCTACCTGTTCTCGGCACAGGCATAGTTTCCACTGAAGGTGATGGAATTCACTTGTATCCAGACACCCCAAGTTTAACTAAAGGCACCTACATCCTGGCAGGAGGAACACCCTCAGTTACTATTTGGAAGAGCTGCAAACCCAACAAGGATAAAACTCATTATCATTGTGCCACTCTGTCCTTGGACACGTATGGGAAACAACTGCAAAGTGGATGCCAGAGTTTCCCTTCATCAGAAGGGTTAAGCAACAGTTAAGATAAAGTTTTCAATCAGCTACTGTGGGCTAAATCGCATCCTCAAATACGCACAACGTTTTCCACTGATTTGAATGGATGGTAAACATATTTTTCAGGGTGAAATTCGGATTATACTGTCTGATGCAGAAGCGTTTAATCACTCGGGGAGCTTCACATTGGCTCACTGCTTCACTGGAGTCCAATACTGTTTGCATTCTACCTACTTTTTAAAGCATTATTAATATTGTGATTGTATTTTTTTTTTTTTACTGCAGCTTTGGGTATTTCTAAGAATGATATAAAATACCGAGTATTAACAAGAAATATTTTTCCACAGGAAAAATATTAGCCTCTAATCCAAAGAGCAAAGGCAATAAACCTAAAGAGTTTAAGCAAAGGTTTTGCAGGATAGTAATATATAAAATTTAAAATTAGTACCCACTTTCTAGAAGTAGACAGGAAAACTGAATATAAATCCAGTAATTCATTTAACATTCTCAATGACATTAGAAAAGAGGAATTAATCAACTTTTGACATGAATTTAACTACCAACACCTTTCACTGTCTTCAGTAAAAATGCCTCTCTCTGCTTCCTCAGACCTAGCCAGTAGAATCTGGTATTTTTGGATGAGAAGACACATGTCATGAAGGCACATGAAAATGATATAATGATACCCATAACAGATACGGAGACATATAATAACAGATAAAAGGGTATATAATTCCCATAAAAGAAATCCTAATACAATTTTGGCTGTATGGCAGTCTTAGAGAGAAATTCAAGCCTCTGTTACCCCAGCACATATCTGAAGATAGATGAAGCTTGTGAAGTTATTTTGGTTTTACACAGCAAAACACGTTCTTGTCTACTCATTCATTTGGGACAACTCACAGATCTGGGAATTTCCTCAAAGGCTGGGGTTACTTGGAAACCTGCTACCTATATCCTCATAGGATCACGCATGGTGTGGGTGTGAGGAGGGGAGAAGGAAACCCCAATGTCTTAATAAATATCTCTAATGGTTCTGAAATTCTGGTGATTTAGTTTGGGCCAACCAATCCAAAAAGCATTCTTATTCATGATAAAGCCAAAGGCAAAACAATAAAAAGCCACGTATGTCTCCAGGCATTCACATAGCACAATAGACCCCTACCAAGCTTGAAACCATGCTAGCCAGAACATTTTCAATATGGAAAAAACAGTGTAAATGAAAGGTGAGGTTCAGCATCCAGCTCAAACAAACCAAAAAATAAAAAAAAAAAAAGAAAAAAGTAATATGTCCTAAGGTAAGGTGAAAATAAGTAAGTTCGGAATTCTAACTGGAGCCGGTAATTGTTTTCATCTGCTCATTAGACATGCTCGGAAAGGATGTCTGTTTCCACAAAATTTAGACAAAAATAAATAGTTCCTGCAGGAATTATCGATTTGTACAAACATTAATGAGAAAAATTTCATGTGGAAAAAAATACCTCAATCTTCTACTGAAGTTGAAGAAGAGGAAATCCAGTTTGCCAATTCTATGCAAACACGCACAAAGGCAGAGCTAAACCCAACGTCCCTGAAGAGTCAGCAGCACAACTCCCACCACCACCAAGGGACAACCACGCGGCCACAGTTTTGTTCACGCTTCCTACCGGGCAAGTACCACAACCACAAGGGGAGGTGTAGAAATAAAGTTGCGTTTGTTGTAGGTCCGTGCCGTTGTGGTGGGTGACAGAGGGACCAGAAATCAGCTGAGGGCCACGTTCTGCCAGATGTGGGGAGGGGCAACATCTGGCACAGCCGGAGCTGGGCACAGACATCCCGCACCGGGGCCGTGTGTCTCTCAGCCCTAACAAACGCTCGGTGTAATCAGTCCATTAGTCCAGGTTTCTCCCAGTCCCAGACAGTTGTTTAAAATGAGCATCATTTGAAGCAAACCAGAAACCTTAACACTGCATTTAATAAATAACTATAACTTTACTGCCTAAATTCAGGGTGGTCCAGCCTCGTTAATGTTATAGGCAAAATGCCTTTTTGAATCTTGTAACAAAAACTCTCGCCTCTGAAGGGGGTTCAGCTATGGCACGTAGGGTGGAGAGGCACCCTACAAGGTCACAAACCTGGGCACCCCAGATACCAAGAGGCAGGAGTATTATGTATGTTCTGGGTTTTGGTCACCTGCCTATGTCTACACAGCTGAAAGCCCTTCAGGTTCCTTCACGCAAGCCTCCTGCAGTTGGGCTCTCGCCTGGAGGCCTCTTCTTGGGCTACTCTTCGCTCTATAAGGGGAATCAGAGGATTTTATGGGACTTTCTTCAGTAGTCACAATCAAAGCTATGAATCTAGCCATTTTATAAAATAAATTATCCATTTGGCAAATTTCATATCCTTATGCTGAAAGAACATCTGCCTGAAGCCAAAAACTTCCTGTGTGGGAAGTGAACAACTCACATTGTATAAAATTGTCAATAAAAGTTAATTACTTATTGCCTAAATCTAGCTGTCTTTATAACTGTGCCACCTCAATTAACTGAGCCTGCTTGTAGAAGTGGAACTGAGAGGCCCCTATGCTTCATCATCAACTCCAGAGCCATGTTATTTTGAAAATAAAAGACCTGTATCCTGTCCAAAAAAATAAACTCTGGAGGTGACTCGCCATGTTGCCATTTTGGATTACAAAAAGAAGCCCAAAAAAACTCAGCCAACACACAGGGGAAGGCTTAATTCGAGCAAACACACACATAAACAGGAAATCTCTCTCCAGTCAGAAGGTATTTTTCCTCCGTACAATGGGGTTCAGAGATGTGTCATCATATAGTTTAAAACAATTGCTAAGGAACCTTACCATTTCCAATAGCTTCGGAGTAGAGACGGCTTCCACGGTCAAAAGCCTGTCCGAACTTGCATGGGAAGCACACAAACACTAACAAATATATGCTGGCTTAGGCCAGAGCAGAGTTTTTAATCAATAGGCATGTCAAGCTGGGGGACGGGGAGGGGAGGGAATCAATTTTCAGGAGGCAAATGGTTACAACTGTAGATTTAATCAAATTGCAGCTGCAATCCCTTACTATTCTCAATATTTTTGAAAGAAAGTAGCTCCATGGCAAAGAATGAATTTCAATAAATGTCACATATTTAGTTATATTGCTGATTTTTTAAATTTATCAAGCTAGGTCACTGATCCTTCACAGAAATGATACCAGGACATGTCAAAGAGATTCTGATACTGCTTAGTTGGATAAATGTCAAAATGAAGGAGCTACAGTAGAGGAAAGCAACTTGCAGAGAAATTGTTATTTCTCTGTGACTACAGGAAAAAAGATATGCCAATGTGACCCTTCAAAGAGAGGTTAAGGCCACAACACACACAACAAAATGGATAGCTATCAAATACCATGGCGATGGCCGTGGTGTGAACACTTGAGCAAAATGAAAATCTTCTGAAAGCATTCGGCAATTTTCCTCTCGCATGCATTTGCAATGAAATTTATCATGAATTCAAAGAGATCCCTTCCGCGGCCTTCCATACAAAAGCACGATTGCATGTTCATTTTCTTGGGACAAGCAGAAGAGACTACCATGGAGCTGTAGGATGTGCAAAAAATGGGATGCGTTTAAGTATTTTGAGCTTATTAAGCTTCTCAGCACTGCAGAAACTCTTCTGTTACTGACACCAGCTTGAAAAATTAAATGCTCCAAGGTGCTTGCATCCCTGGAGACTGGCACGCCGAGAGGAGAGGCGGAGGGAAGGGGCTTGGGAGCATCCACCACCTCCCCATTGCACTGCATGCACCCTGTGCCTGGGTCATGCACACAGCCTCTCCCTAACACATGAGGGTTATAAAACCCTTCAAATTTGAGGTTCATAAACCCCTCAAACTCTTTATCTCCATTTCTGTTTCCCACTCTGATACTTGTTGTACTCAATCGCAACTAATTCAAGGAAGGTCCATCTGAGCTGAGGAGACTCGGTCACCATCCAGTCACATCAACTGACTGAAAAAGATCACAGTGTGACTAAAAAGTCTCAGAACGGACTAAAAAAAAGAAAAAAAGGGCAACCTACTTGGGAACACCGTTTCCTTCAAAGGTGTTATATCCTAGACCAATTCAGTCTGATAACTTCTACCTCTCCTTTATTTTTCTAATGTTTAAAATTGGAGGAAAAAATACTTTATCATCTTGTACAACATCATAGCTTTCCTGAAGGCAAATAGCTTGGCAATTTGCTAGATTTGTTAATGCTAGAGGAAACAAGTTAGCACACGTACCATGTGTTTGAATGCCTTTGGAAATTAGATTGAAACACTGATTTGATTTCCTAAAAGGTATCTTAAACAAGGCAAGGTTAGAGATTTGGAGAGTAATGAGAATTTGTGTGACTTCAAACAGCTCTACATAAAACAGACCTGATATTCTGGGGGGAAAAAGGTCACCTAATTATTCGTTTCCTGAAGGCCCTGTCTATACTACATTTCCCCTGGGTAAGGAAACTGATTTAAAAATGGCTTCTGCTAACGCGCTTGCATCAGTCGCTATGTATGAGATATGGATTTCTTAAAACCATTGCCAAGAAAAGCGCAACCTTTTTTACAAGGAGAAAACAACAGAAACCCTCCTGGCTTGGCTGCGTGGGGAGTGACAGGCAAAGAGGTGCCACCCGTGACGTCTTCCATGGAGCCATGGTCCTGCCTCCTCGGCGATGACGTGCTGCTTGGGACCGTGCGGCAGCCGCCGCGGCGCGACCACGGGTTTAATTACCGGCTACAAACTTTGTGTGGGAGGCAAAAATCACAGGCTGTGGCCACGGCGGACAAGACGCACAGGCCGATGGCTTGGCTGGTGGTAACAGCCTAATGAAACATGAAATTGTGCCACTGGCTTGAAGGGCAGCCAGCGAAGCAGTGACTGGGAGGTAGGGGTGGGAAGCCTGGACACAAGGGTTTCACAGGCACCGGCCATGAAGGTGTGGTTGCCACCCAAAATCTTAGGAAGGTTTGTTTGAAGTGTCACGCTGCAACCCGTTCCTTCTTTTTTGCAGCAGAGAGATCCAGTAACTGCCACCTGGGCGTCGTGTGCCTGTAGTTTCAGAGAACGCTATTCAGCTACTCTGCCGCTTCCCGCTTCAAGAAACGGTGGGCGTTTCTGTAGTGCTGAGACAGCCCAGGCAGGGTTTCCCTGACACTAGATATTCCACAAACACACGTGGAGATGCAGAACCTCTCCTTGCTTTCTGCCTGAAGTGAATAAAGTCTAGACACATCCCCACCACAAAGCACTCGCGGTACAAAGCCGATCCTCCAGAGGTCTGGGACTCCCGCCGCTGCAGCTCAGGCTCTCAGGCTACCCCAGCCCAGCATCAGGTTGCCAGCATCAGGTTCCCTTTGCGGCTGGGAAGGCTCTTGCACTGCAGCCAGCTGTGCCAGTTACTCTCTGGAGTCCTGGAAGCCAGAGTTGGGAGGCAGCAGGCTTTGAGTTTCTCCTCCGAGTTGAAAAATACCGAGCAGTCACTTGCAGATCATACGAGAATGAGAGTAGGTGGGTTGGCCCCTTCAATTGCATGGGACCAGCAGGAGGAGGTTACAGGTCATCAGCAAAGGTACCAGAGAACTATGAACGCAGCCAAATCAGGCTGGGAAAGGCATTCCTGGGAGGACAACATTCGCCACTCAGTTTTGCCTTCATGGAGTGTTCATTGAACCTCTGCTTGCTGAGTTTTGGCTTTCTGGCTGGCTCGCCCTGACTCACTGCGCTCCCCTCCATCTCCAGGCTGCACTGCCACCTCCCCTAAGCGAATGACACCTCCACGAACCGCTCTCCGGCCACAACACGTGCAATTTAGTTTAGCAGTAAAGTGCAGTGGTTAACCTCTGCAGGGGAAAAAAAAAAAAAGCCAAAAAAAAAAAAAGCGCCCTATAGGATAATAAAGAAAGACAATTCATTCCCTCCCCACCCAAAAGGCAAAGCAGCTGACTCTCTTTTCTGTAAATAGAGATGAATGTTTTACAAAATATTGCTTTTTGCAAATGATTCAGATTGTATTAGAAAACAGTCAGAAAAAGAATCATACAGTGCTGAAGGATTAGAGCACACAAAGAACAAGCGATACAGTCATTCTCCAACTTAGTTTTCAACATGCAGCTCCTGCCAAAGGCTAGCTTTTTGCTCTCCCAGCGTATGATCTGTAAACATTTAACCAGCTCTTAGGGAAACATGTGAGACACTTTATCTTGCCTGATTATGAATCCAAACCTCTCAGATCTAAAAAAAAAAAAAAAAAAAAAAAGAACACAAAAAAAAAAAGAAGACACCATCCTTTTTTTGCTGGTGGACAATGCAAAAAGCACCTGTAGGATGAAAGCAAATGAAGTACCACACATGGCATAGGTTCTATGGGAAAAGCATGCACTGCAGCTTGAATAACCTCCTACAGGTTACAAACGCACAGTTTGTTAAACATCCCTGTTACTCGGTTATTGATCCCTATTTTAAGATATATGTGTGAAACTTCCAATTTGTAAGGAGTGCATCTATACAGCCAAAGATCACCTAATTTAATGCTGGCATGGGAACAGTGGTGGAATGCGAATTATTTACCATTTTTAACCAAACTGCGCTTTTAAAAATGCGGAAGAAAAAATAATAATAATAAAAAAAAAAGCCAAAAGTGCAATAGGAGCGCAAGGAAGCCCGTGAACACCGCACAACCACCACCCGGCACAAATCCCTCGCCCGGGGAATCCCGCACACTCACCCACCCCGAGCCCTCAGCCTCACGGAAGGCGACCGGACCGGCCACCGCAACCCCGCACCTCGGGGCCACCCTTTCCGAGTCGGAACTTCCCCCGTNAATCAGTTGTTAGGAAAAGAAGACTGAGAAGCATCACGCGCAGTGCCAGCCCCTGGAGGGAGAAGTGTGGTTACAGTTAGATGGTGCTTCTCGCAGGGCTTCAGGTAGTGATCATTTAATGGGTGGTCATCCATAAAGCTGTACCAGATTTGGAAGAATCGTCCTCATGAGCTTTGAAAGGAAGTGATAAAGGAAAAGATGTGTTCATCAACCCTCTTAAGGGTTGCCCCACGTGTTACCTGCTCTTAGTCTGCTCCGCAGTTCCTCGTGCACCTGCCCGGGCTGAACAGCCAGCCCCCAAGCTGTTATCAGTGGGACAGCCTGTGCTATTCTAAAGCTAACAAATGGATTGTCACGAACATAAAAAGGAGAAACAGATGTTTCCTTTCCATTTTGACCATGTCGATGCCATGTTATTTTAGGTCAGCTGTACGAGACAACTACACTGCAGCCGGGCTTTGATAATCCTCGGATACTCCCTTCACTGTGTGTATGCACTATGAACAGCTTCTCGGAGACTTGTAGGACCCTTAAAGTGCAGGAACCGGTGAAAAAGAAACTATGACCTTCTTATTTATTGTGCTGTTTTTCTTACAACTTTTCCTCCCCTCTCTCTCCTGTCCAAAAGGCCACACTCTGTTAAGGCATCTGGTGTAAGTGTGATGGTGTGGCACATTTTAGAAAGCTGACGGCACTGGAAAAAACAATTCAAAAGTGTAAAGGAGAGTCTGTCGGGATGATCTATTCATCAAGAGAACTGGACACGCTGGGGAGAGTATTGGCACATGCTTCCCATCCCTGACGTGTTTCAAGATAGGGAGCTGATGAGCAAACACTGTCACTTGTCCAAGAATGCAAACACATAGTTAAAAAATGAATTGCAAGGCTATGTTTAAGCTGAACTTTCAAATGTAAAGATGAGGAATGAAAACACAGGGCGATTTATATTTCTGTGCGTTGGCAGTAGTGCACCCCCAGCACACTAAGGGGCCCAGTTCAGTCCTATGGATTTGATTGCGACTTGTGTTCAGAGCCTAAAAAATGTTTCATCATAACTACAGACCAGATTCACCAGGTGCCCAAATCCTATTTGATTTCAATAAGGTGAAGATATTTAAATACCTCTGTGAATCTGTATCTAAGAACCTTTTTTTTTTTTTTTAAACCTGCAGAATCAAAAATGGGTCTACTCTGCATCCCTGTAGGACCAAGCTATGCTATACGGCACCACAGCTATATGGTGCCATCAGTGGATTTGGTCTTTGTCCTCTGCTGCACTCATTCACACCTTTGGGAATGGATATAAAATGCAAATGTCATTGTGAAACTCCAGAGACTTCTGATTTAGCAGAGCTTACTCATGAGTAAATGATTTCACAAGGAGCAAGACAGTGGAAAGGAATGAATTTAATGCTTAAGAAGACACAAGATGAGGTTCTCAAGACCTGAGCTTGGCAGTGGTGGGTATCTGGTACCCTCCTGCTGCAGTATCCTGCAACGCAGACCGGCAGTAGCTCAGTCTGAGTCTCCCTGGGGGGTCTTATCCAAAAATAGAGCCTTGGATGAACTCCACCCAACGCAACCATCTTACAGACCAGTGATCCAAATGTAAAATACCTGTGCAAGAGCCTACTGGGGTAATGTGTAACTGCAATTCCTGTAGCCCCTTGTTTACTGGAAGGCAGCCTGGCCACAAGTGCCAGGGGCAGGTGGGGGAACGGGTTGTGCCTGAGGCACAGTTCCCGGTGACTCTTCTGTCCCTTGAAGTCACTCTACACAATCCTTCTTTCACTTCTGTCTTCCCCAGGCACAAAAAGCACCTGGTGGGCAGGGACAGGTGGTGTTGGCTGGGGGATTGGGCTCTGGAGAAAGCACACCCATGGTGGTTGTTCTGCCTCTCTTGATGCCAGGCTAAATATCACAATTGCTACTTAGAACTGTAGGCTCCGAAGATTTGATCGTCACTGTGCTTTATGGCTATTTATTAATTATCTAGGCATTTATTAACTAAGCCCCATAGATTCTGCAGGCTAAATAAGTACTTTGTTTGTTTGCGAGAGAGTCAACAATGGCACCAGCAGAAACTTCAGCCTGTGGCTGCAAAAGTCCCTTGCAAAGGCAGAAACAGAAGTCCCCAGCTAGAAATCCTGCTCTCTGACCACCGAGCTACCCTGGGCAGTTCTCCCTTTGTATGGAAACACAGCTCATAACGTTTCCACTCATTGCCCTGGGTACCACAGGTGCTTTAGTTTCTCTATTTATTGACTAAGCAAAGGGAAATCCTTTGTTTAACCTGATGGTGGTTTTCTCCTTATTTGTCTTTCTGGTCGTGACTGAACACTGCAACTGAGCAATTCCGAAATCTGAAGGCGCAGGCGCCGACTGACTGGGTTGCTTGAGAACAGGGGAAAACATGGATGGGGTCGGTGTATCTGGAGTGCCATGGGTCTGTGTCCCTCTTGTGCCAGCCCCAGCGCCTCAGTGACCACGTGGGAAGCTGGTACATCAAGTTCAGGAATCCAGCAAAAAATTAATCACTCAAAAGAACAAAGATTAGTTTACAGACAGATCAGCTCTTCGAATCCAACTGCTACACAGTAACACGAGTGCTAGTGCCTGCCAAAGGACGAGGCCAGAGACCCAGGAGGAGGAGGGTGGGCTCGCGGCGGCCGAGATTTAGGTCACTTTAAAGCGAGGAGGCACCTCACCCTCCGGGAAGCAGCAGGGGGACTGGGAGGAGATGGTGTGGACTGCGGCGCTGCTCCCCACCTTAGCCTTGCCTCCCTTCCCAACGGGGTTGAAATACGTCGAATCCCCGAATGGGTATCTCTGAACGTACAAAGCCAAGAAATCGTTTCAGGGGTGGAAAGCCGCTTGGTCTTTACGATGCTGTGCTCACGTCCCTGAAATGGACACAACCACGGTAGCCCTCGTACAACAGAAGCACAGGCGCTCCAGAAGGCGCTGCAGAGAGCTTTTCTGGCACGGCTCATCATGAACTCCTTCAGGCAAAGCACGGGGGCAAAACCCAGCCCTAATACAATTTACACGCCACTTTGGCACACTGCATTTGTTTGTATAACTGGAAATTAACCCCATGATATTAGAAAGTCAGATATTTACAAAGTGAGGAATTTGCTGTGTGTTATATTCATACGTTCACTGGCATTGCACGTTTAGTTGCCTTGAAAGGGTCTGATAAGTGTAACTGTTTCTTGACATTATTTTCAGCACATTTTAAACACATCTCCCCGCTTTATTTTGACTGCAACCCTGTTGCCATTTGTCTTGTACTAAAATCATTCTGGTTGTGATATTTCCAGGATTATTTTGGGACCAACTGCTACAAAGTTTCCAGAAGTCTCTTTTCAGTCCCATTCCTGTGACTCAGGTGCAGCTTTTTTTTTTTTTTTTTTTTTTTTTTCCTTCAGTTTGCTGTTTGTGTTTACAAAGGTCATAGCAGTCAGATCATTGGAAACAGAAAATCTGCCTATTTGAAAGCACGGGGAGAGAACCTGCCTCCAGCTATGTGTGCACCTGGTGAGCAGGGGCAGGGTGTGACTGTGCTAACACACATGTGAGCACGCGTGAGCAAACACAGTCCCGACTCAGCCTCCCTTTGCAGGACATAAGCTTCACTAGAGATAATCCAATGCCTAAAGTTAGGCACATACCTAAGTCTGGAGAGCCGTGGGCCTTTGCAGCCTGGTCTCTGGGCTTGTACTCGTCACACGTAGGTCACAACGCGGGGCGGCAGCGTGCCATTTCCACAAGTATTGCTGTCGGTGAGCTCCTGCAAGTTGTAAGAGAACCATCACTTTCAGATTTCTCCTTTGTCTGAAAGCTCCTCAGAATGCCACTGCCTAAGGTGATGCTGCTGTAAGCACTGTCTCAGAGGAGTGAAACTGAGAGAGATTTGGGAAAAAAATAAATCCCTTTATCTTTTGCTTACTTACTCCTTGTGTTTGTAGCACTTTGCCTGTTATCATATTAACTCAAAGATTTTTCCTCAATAGTTTTTTCAACATATAAGAGAGAGGAAAGCATTTTAAACCTGGAAATTATCATCATAAAGCTTCCACAAAACACCAAAGAGTACAGAAAAAAATAGATGCTACATTGACCTATATTTCTTTGGCATAATGTTGACCAGGCATTCCAGTCGAGTGGAAATAAAGGTGATACATTACAGAACATGTTTGGTAATGAAGCGAGCTGCATACATAAGTGTTTGCAGACTTGGGAGTTTGCATCTTAGCTCTGCATAACTACCAAAGTGGAGGTCTTTGGCAAAACCTCAGACTGATGTACTTTAGAGTGGGAATTTTCCTCAGTTTTGGAGAACTGCATCTAGGTTTCATCATCATCGTCTTTTTGTCGCCTCTGGGGACTTATACACAGAATTTTTTGTTGATTTGAAAAACCAAGTCCTTTCTGCGCATATAAGTGTATCAAATTTGTCTTCTACATGGCCATGAAGAAGGAGAACACAGTTCTAAAAACTTGTAATGGCTTTTATTTAATGTCATTAAATATGAGTTATTTCCCAGACGGGGTTTAGAATGTGTTGCATTTTATGTACAATACCTATTCTGATACATTTTTAAAGATAAAGAAATGTATTCTGTGGGCAAGCCAATATATTGTAAGTCAGGCCTGGATTTGGTTCATTATCATTAAAGAATCTGCATTTTTAAGTTAACTTTAGAATAACATTCTTGATTGTGTAATGATGTAAGTATATGATATTTGCCAAAAGCTGTATTTCATAAGGCCGGTTTAGGATACAACCCAACTCATAAGAATCTTGATAGGAGATTATTCCTTTCAATAACTTTCCTAATTTAATTAGACACATGTGCTGATTATGAATCTAATACTATAGAGAATGAAGTCAACGTTAAAATCCCATTATTTTAAATTAGGCAGGAGCACACCCATAACGTGTAGCCAGGAAATATTTGTGCCCTTAACAGTGCATCTATACTGATAGCAATATGTTTCTTCACAAAAAAAAAAAATGGCAAAAATCAGAATGTCCTTGTACTATTATTAAAACGTTACCTTTTTTACTCCTTTGGGAGCTAGTAGTGCTGCTGCATAACATCCAGAGGGAAGGCACGTTTAACATACCAGCAGGGACACAGGTGAGTTTAAAGTTTAACTTTGAGTTTGGGAACGTTTTCAAATCAAATGAAACAAGGAGTTTCTAGGCAATACTGAGCCAAGCCAGAAGTGATTACTTCAGCATCACAATTTTATATTTCACTTTCCTCTGTCTGTTATCAAAGCGTTTTTTAATACATGGTCTCAAGGCAAAATTCAAAGTTAAAACGTGGACTTTGTAAGAACACTTTCCTGATTTCGGTCACTTTCAAAGGTTTAATTTTATCTCTAAGAAGGAACAAAAGCATCCCACCAAGAACTGGGCAGCAGGAAAGAGGGGACCAGTAGGACAAAACCCATCCAGCTCAGGAGATTTAGCCATATAATGAGTACATTAGAAGTGAGGCACTGGAAGGTGATGCTTTTTTCCAAATTAAATGGTGGTACTGGCCCTGCCTACCTGCCCAGCCCGCTGCGGAGGGCCAGGGGAGGCTCAGGCATCGTGTGCTGCTCTTCGCCTGGCTTGGTGGTAGCTGCGTGTCTGTGCCAGCCCCTCATAGATATGGTGACTGTGTCTTGCCCTCGGTTTGGCAGGGGTGTTTTTAATAGCATGCTCATTATACAGAAATATTTTCATTTGACAGACAATTTAAATGATCCTATAAAAGCTGCAATTACCATCAGGACAAATCCAGCTCTGATTGACTCCCACGTTAGCTCCCAAAGTTTGACTCCCAACTAAGAGACAAGAAGGATTTTACCCTTTCTTTCTTCTTTCTCACATGTGCTCTTCTCCCTTATAGCTGTCTCCCATGCTAACATACTGAAGAACATCTCAAACTCCTCCTGTCTTAGTTCTCCCCAAGAACCACTGCTGAGAAGTGCTATTAACTTCATTTTACTGACAAGGGACTGAGGAACAGAGAAAACCACTGTCTTGTCTAAGGTAAGACAGGAAGGAAACCTCTAGAGAAGCAGAGTGAGGAAAGTAGGTCTAATATAGAATTATCTTTCTGAAGGCCCCCAAATCCTAAAGGAAACATTTTTTTTTGATGCCTAAACAGGTCAGTGAAATAAGCCTCATGTGAAAATAAAATTAAAAAGACAGCTTTGAAATTGAGACCTTGAGTTATGAAGCTAATTCTGAAAATATTCCTTTTGCCAATGTTGTGTTGTTCATTTATACATTAGTAACTTATTTGCTTAGCCAGCTGCTCACATAACTGCTTGTTTGGGAAATCCAGGAATTTTTGTCTGCAGCCATTTCTTGAGAAACAGGGAAGAAATCAGAGTTGTTTGGATCATCTGCCTTAAGTGTCCTGGTCACCAGACAAAGGAGGTCACCTTGGTTGCCTTGGTCAAGTCCATCAGTGAGGTCAGCTGGCCACTTTGAAATATCCAGGTCACTTCAGCCTGTCTGCTCAGTCTCCTGAGAAATAAAGGATCAGCTCCACAAAACTCTCAGAAGTTAGGCTGAAGGCAACGCGGGAAGATTGGTCATTCGTTGGAGGTTTTTAATTTCCTCTGAAGGAAGGAAAGCCTAGACAGGTATTTTACCTCTTAAAGTAGTTTTTAATGCTTTTCTCAGAGCTAAAATGTATTGCAAATATTTTGCTGGTATGTGTTAGTCCTCTTTAATGACAATAATGATGTAATAACTGTTAACATTGTCTTAGAGGGCTGCGATGTGTCTCATTGCACACATCCTTTTGGCATTAACCAGGGAAGAGGTCTAATCTTAATCCAAACATGTCAGGGGAGTGGCTGAGGTGGAGATGTGGCTGGAGATAGAAAGGAAAGCCTGCTTCTTTCTAGGAAGGAAAGGAAAGTCTCCAGCCCCACCACCCTGCTGTGGGGTGACCTCTGTGTCAGGGGTGCATTCGCCTCTGCTCCCCACCCCTCCCCTCACCTGGGCAAGACCCAGATCACTTCCCAAGCCTTTTGAGGTAGCCAGGGTAGGGATCTTGTCAGTCTGGTCTCCTTTTATAGTAAACAGCAGCACAGAGAAAAATGCCTGAGAGTGTAATTCAGTGCATCTAAAATACGAATCACTGTATTTTTCTTCATACACTACATACAAGATGCAGGATATCTAATGCTTCCCCTCTGGGTCTCAGTCACAGACGGACAGTCAGACAAGAAGAACCCAGCCTTTCTGCCTGTGTGCTACCAGGGAAGCACTGAGGCAAATGCAAGAGATGGAAGTTTTAAAACCAATTAATTTAGATCAAGTCTCAGAGGAAATATTCCAGCTAAGTTTTGTTATTCCCAGTGTTGTCCAAGGGATTTTGAAGCAGGTCATTTTTGTTTTGAGGGAGAAAGCAGATAAAATTCACAGATGAAAACATAAAAACCCAACACTTACAGAGCTCCCAGATTTCTCCTAAACTTCTTGGCTCAAGACTGCTGATGTTTTTCCTCATTATTAAAGGTAACATTATACCTCACTGTGGACTTCTATCTCTTTTTTTTAAGATTCAAGAGGCAGCAAAGCACACAGGGATACATTCACTAATTGTGATAATTAACAGTTTCAGTAAAGTTTCATTAAAGGCATGGCTAATGAGATAAACTTGGACTATCGATCTACTTCTGCCACAGTAGTTTTGGAGACAGTTCTTAAATGGACACCGAGAGACGGCAGAGATTTTGGCTCACGGACCATGTTGTTTCTTTTCTGCTATTCATATCCTGGCAGGTCCAACAGTCTGATCAACATTTACTTTACATGGATCAGGTTGCCATTTCTAAATTTGAATGTTTCCAGTAAGGGATTTCCTAACCAAACCTTGATGTTTTTCACCAGCTTGAGTGTAAACCTCACACACCTCTTTCCTGGATGGGAAGCAGCCTCCATGCCTTTTGCAGGGACTCAGAGCTGGTTCTGCCTGTCCTGATACCCTTGCCCGGTCTTAAAGCTGAGCACCACTGCTCTGAATACCTATGGGTGGGTTTGAAAGGCTGCAAAGATCTTGCAATTTAGAGACAGACTGTGCGTGAACACCTGGAAGCAGGTCTGAGGTGGCAGCGTGCCTTGGGCTTGCAGGAAGAGACAGGTGACAAAGCTTTGAGGAAGGCTGAAAGCTGTGTCTCAACCAGATTTGACCTGAGCTGCCGGAGGTGGGAGATGTTCACACAGAAGCTGAAAGGCTGACTTGGACAGAGGGGTGAAGTCTTGCGGATGCTGAGACTCATTTTAGACGTCTGCGGGTTTCCTGAAATAACTGATGGTATCAATTACACCTCCGTGCAGTGTGGCCTGAGGACCCAGCTCACACGCAGACACTTGCAAGTGGGCACCTCCAGGTGGGTACCTTCATCACACAGCTGAGCTCTACCTGCAGGATCTGGAATGGCAAGAGAACTGGGACTGCAGCTGAGATGTTACGTGTGGGCGAGATTACTCTGGGAGAGAGACCAGAGGAGGGGATTAAGAAGCAGAGCCATGTGGAGAGCTGGAAAAGGAAAGCGGAGAAGATCACACTGAGGAGTGGTCAGGATTGAAGAAAGAGGTACAATCACAGATGAGAGTTTTCAAGAGGAGGACTTGGATCCTAGCTAGTCATTTCAGAAGGGGGTTGCAGGTGGAGCTAGCCAACGGTGCAGTTCTTGCTCCAAGAGGTGGCTAGGAAATCCCAGTGGTGGCTCTGCTGAGAACAACTCCATTTGTGTATTCATGGCCTCACATCCCTGGCATTTGTTGAAGGGCTTGCTAGAATAAGGGAGGAAAGCTGACATTGGATGTAAAAACGTTTGGAATTGATATACTGTGCTTAAATAAGATTACATTAATTAATCACCCTCCTGGGAATCCGTCAGATCCTGACGGATGCGATCTATCCAATCGCATTAATCTTCTCAACGTGATGGCAACTCTGCGTGGGCCACCCGGCTCTGCCTCGGCACAGAGCCAGCAGCCAGGGTGATGGCCACAACCCCAGCCCTCGGGACGGAGAAAAACAGCCCGGGAGCAGCCTTACAGCGGGTGCGAAGGCAACGGCAGCCAGGGAATTCAAATGAAACCACTTGTGAGATTCTGCATGACCTTTTCCTTCATTTGCAGTAGGGATGTTGTGTTGCCTTGGGAAGACTAGAATAGGACAAGGGTATCTCTCCCTTTAGATGTTCTTAGTGGTTCTGTGTTCTTACTGTTTTTAAAAATATAATGCAGATATTTTTTTCCTAAACATAGGGTCATATTTGGTATTCCATTTTCTTAATAAGGGAGCTTTTTGTTAAAGAGATCTGATACAAGCTAACGTAGGCCTAACATTCAGTATTTTTGCAAAATAACAAAGTCAGGGAGTGATCAGGCTTTCTAAATAAAACTGAAATAGGCAGAAATTGTCATTGATTTTTTATTTTACTTTTTCTCCTGTAAATGAAATTAGGCTTTGAAGACTGGCTGATTTCAGGGAGTGTTGTTCTGATTTCTCTGCAGGGTATAATCGCGCCTGAACTCAGCATCCTTCACAAGCCGACGTAGGCACCCCAGCACTGGACACCCAGGAACATAACAGATGCCTCGCAGGAAGCTGGATCCTCATCTTTACACAACAGTTTCTGCCTTTTCTTAGTAAAATAATTTTTCATTGTCTCTTTTGGAAATGAAAGAGATGTCTCAAATACTTCCCCAAATTTTTCAAACTGAAATGATAAATTATCACAATGACATTTAGATATTTTAAAAGAAAATTAATGTTTCAGGGTGTGATACTAAGAAAACTATGACACTGCCACCTCGTGGATTCTGAGATAATATCTAGATCATATTTTACCATCATTATTTACGTAGTGACATAAACGTGTGTCACACTTCGTGGCCAAATAATAGCTCTTACCTACAGAATTTTTCAATGTAGCATCCAGATAATTTTAAATATTTAGGCTTCTAATGATATACTTTATCATCATACTATTATTTATGTAAGCAACTGCATAAGAGAAGTTCCTAGCACTTCCTTTCTGTTTGAAAGTCAGGAGGCGTATTCTCACATAAGCCATGCTTTGAAAGCAATATTAGTCTAAAGTTGCCACTTATTCACTTCCTCTATACCATCCACAAAAGCTAATGCTATATTGAAATGTAGTGATTCTTGCTAATTGTGCCTGGGAATAATTTTTTCTAAAAATTGTTGAAGGCAATAGAAGGAATAAAAGACTTCCCCGTGTGTAATTGCTCATTGTCATATAAACTGAATTTCATAATTCTCCTTTGAACAAGTCTGGAGCATATGCACCCAAGGAATCCTTTCACCTCTGAGATTCTGGTGTATAAATAGCATGGACTGAGAAGTGGCCTATTCTATTGGACACAATGAATCGAGAAAAAGGGAACAAAGCAAAGGAATGTCTTTTTTCTTTTTTTTCCTCAAGGATATGAACAATTACTCCAACATATCATCATTGACTGCCTAATGAATCAAGGCATGAGAAAAATTTTTCATATTATGGCAACTTCAGTGCTGTCCTTAGTGTTTGAGTTTACCAAGAACCGCCCCAGGATGCCCAAATCCCTTATGTGTGGGAGCCAATATGTGAAACAGAGCTTCTCGTAAAGCATTGCTGCAGCTTGATGGGCAGCATGAATCTATTCTGAGACCAAACTATTGCCAGGTGCAATAAACCAGTGATATCAATATTTGTATCAAGACAGCTCATTCCTTTAGGGGAATGAAAAATAGCACTTCTGCATATTTAAAAGTCAGCTCTGAAGACATTTGTGAAAGAAGCATGTTGTGCTGTACAAAGATAAAGCAGAAGCTAGGGGAATGGTGTTAAACCCTTTAAATAAACAATACCTGAAGACTGCTTTAGTACAAAAATGGGAAAACAGACATCATCACTGGCAAAAACTCCATTATGGTTCGTATTTAAGGCTAGACAGTGATTCATACTGTTTCACTAGACTCAGCATGCTGCAAAAGGCACTTGAAATAATTAACACTTAAAATTAAACTCCTTAGATTTCACATCATCAAACATTTAACTTTCTGTAATTCCCTCTGCAGCTGTGATTTATTTGCATTTATTATTTTCTCTATTTACCAGTTCTCAGTTGCTTTTTAAGTTGCTCATACTTCCTTCTTCTGTAAGTGAACACTGGCTTATTGTTTTTGTTTTAGCTCTTGCATCTTACTCATACTCACACTTCTGCTGGCTAGTTAAAAAAATGCATTGCATGAAATATGGTCCTCAAATTGCTGAAAGGAGTTTTCTGTTTATTTATTTTAATCATTGCTTTTGCCTTACTTGGTATTCATAACATGCTTACTCATTACTGCAGTTTGATTGTTTAATATTGGCAAGAATATCACTAAATATATTTTTCTTTTTTCTTTCACAAAAAATTATTCATTCTGTTTTGATAAGGTTTAAGAAAGAACACATGTGAAGAGGAAGTCTCATTACATCCCAAGGATTGTATCAAGAAATATAGATCAGAGTCCTCAGTATGATAAAAGTTAGTGAATTTGTGGAGACAAAGGCCTGATAGATAACCTGAGAAGAATGGATCTGGGAAATATTAGAAAATTCACCAGCTTTGACAAAATGCACTTCAAGGGAATGGTTGGGAAACTTCAGAAAATATTTATAACCATAACAATGAGGGAGAGATCCAGTGAGAGACACCGACTACATCACTATATAAAAATTACTATATTGGATCCGGAGAAAGGTCCAAAAGACCCAACAAACTTCTGATGGTCACCCACAGCATGTGTTTGGGGAAGAACCACAAAAATAGGGCAAGCATACAGCGATGTTTTCCCCAGTTTTCCTGCCCAGTTACCAACAGCCTGTGGCTGGAGGACTTCCTGAGCCAGCTGCTGATTCCTCAGGTTTTTATTTTATTGCTCTTGATGGACATTTCTTCCATCCATTTTTCCTGTAACGTTTTGTACCTGTATATACTTCTGGCCTTCAGTGTCCTCTGCCAACGAGTTCTACTATTTAGCTAGAATCGCTGCGGAAAAAACCTCCAAAATTTCCTCATGTATGTTTTAATCCCTCTGCCTTATCATTTTGTTTGATCTCTTCTCCTGTATTTTTAGAAATACTGAATATTTTTCCTTCTGCTTTTTTTTTTTTCCTCTTTTCATTTCTTTGTACCTCCTATATTTCCCCCTCATTTTCACTTTTCCAAGCTGGCAAATGCTAATCAATTCAGTGTCTTTTTTGAACACCATCCTTGTCTGTATTCAAAACCTATTTTTAGTTCTACCATGTTTTAGTGTCAGTCCCAGAAGCCCATGAAAACAAATATTTTCTGAACCAATAAACTTTCCTTAATAATAATATAATGTTTCAAACTTTGAGAGGGTACAGGTTTCTTTTGGAGTATATTTTCATTCAAAGTTACCCTGAGAGTTCATCACTCAGGTCTCAGAAGACAAATTAATGCAAGCTGGGTGTGAACTGCACACCCACATGTGCACAATTGTTTCTTCATTGTTTTTACAATTTATTGCATGTATCTGGCTGTGTAATTCCTAGCTCTTGTGCTTTCTCAGTCAATTTGGGGAGAATCTGTTTATCCCTCAAGGGAAATTATGGGAAAGTACTGGCAGGCTATCAACTTTCAACTGAGTTAGTCAGCATCTTCACTACAAAACACCGGGTTAAAAAAAAAGGGCCTAAGTGTAGTTTGCAGTGGGATAATTTACTTGCTCTCAAGACACTTCCAAGGAGGCTAATTTTTTTTGTTTGTGTGTAGGTGGACTTTAAGGTTAAAATTTGAATAAAAGCTTTGGTTTGTACTGCTGTGTCTTCACAGGCTATTCTGGCAAAGATTTTTACTAACCTTCTGAAAACGCTGCTATTATTACCCTTCCTGTTCTTGGCATTTGTTGAAATTGTTATAGTGAGAAAGTTGCACAGGGCACACTTGGATTAAAACCTGGAGTAGAGACAAAAGGTGCTGGTCAACACCTCTGTACAGAGCAGGGGGCTCAGAAGAAACCAAGTGCTTGGATGTGCCTCCTGTTGGTACCCACCAGAGCTGTTAAGCTGACATAGGGCACTGAATTTCGTTGATGAGCTGCTTTTCACAGAGCTCATCACCTCAGAATTCAAAACATAAAGCTCAAGCTCCTGTAATTGCTGAATTGAGATTCACCTCACCTAATTTTGAGAGTGTGAAAGCCTGGTATGTAATGTAAACTAGTCAAATCCTATCTGTAGTCAATGAAGAGAGATGGATCCATCTGGAGAGCAGCCATTCTGCCTACTTTAGACTTCACTTTTATCATGCCCTCAGCAGCCCAGACAACAGCTGTAGAAAGTTAGCATTGATGCTAAGTGAATCCCATCCAGAGAGCCATTGTGGACCAGTACTCAGATGGAAAACAAACTTACCTGTAAAGGGGACAAGACAGCAAATGACTGTCATCTTAACTCTAATCTTGCCACCTTGATGTTCTGTTTTAGAAAGAAGTTCTAGGTAATAATTGTGCATTTATAACTGACATCTTCCATGATACATTCTAACTCGTGCTCCATAAAACTTAGGAAAGCACACACAAAATAGAATTTTGCAGTGTAAGTTTTAAGTGGACTATAATCTACAATGCCAAGGGATAGAACTACCTGCAGGTCTTCTCTTTCAAGGTGGCCGGGGTGAAAGGCCACCATTACACTTACCACTGAATCCAATCTTTTCTTTATCACAGGAAAGACAACCCAGTTTAAAAGGAACCTCTTTTTTTTCCTAAGTTTCTCTGAAACAGCACCAAGAGGCCTGTACACAGGTATTCCATAAAAAAGCTCATATAGGGTGTTGTAAGGCACATTTTGGGACTAGAGGGATTGTCATTGGCACATTTACATGCCAGTGTTTCTTTATTTGAAGTTACCTTTATGCTTAGTAAAAACTTATAAATATATAAATATTTATACACACTTCTTTTTTTCCCAATGAACGGAATGGTATTCAGTAGATGGCTGCTTAGGTCATCTGGCTTTGTTTTAACGTGAAACTAGAGAACCTCTTATGTTAAATAGCTACATAATCCAACCCTGCCGTTTTTATTTGTTGGCTTTCTGTATAGCTAAAGCTCTGATTAAATTTCAGCTGTAAGGATGCAATTGAGTTCATGGATAACACTGTGTCTGCTACTGGCTATCCTGTCTTGCTTTTCACAGAAGCATTGCTCTTGTTACTTTTAGAAAGATGGGAGATGAACACATATTATCTAAGGCAGTCATAGCAAAACAAGTTTAGAGATTTGAGTTATTTATAGTCTTGAAACAGGGAGCGGTTGTTTAAAATTTTACTCCCTGAAACAATGTCACTGTAAGTTTTAATTTTTCGTTCTTTTCTGAAAAACATAATTGCATTCTCCCTAATGCTGCTACACCAATGAACTGAGGTGGACTGACAGAGGAACTATTTCTCAGAGCAAAAGGCAAAAGAGCCCCTCTGGAACTGCTCAAGGAAGATGTGAGAAGGTACAAGGTGTGACAGTGTTTCTGTGGTCTGAGCAAGTTCACTTGAAACTGGGCTAAGACTCTTGAAATGGTTTCAGAAGACAGAAGTTGATGAATGGTTATACCCAGGATTGAGCCTCTTCTTCATGTTTTACACAACACAACTTAATGATCAGTGTTCTTCTCAGCAATAAGGAACTGCCCTTCTAGTAATGAGCTTCATTATGAACTGTAAAATTGCCAGGAGCCTCAAGTATTTTGACCTGTTATGTAGTCCATGCTCTGTTGTTGTCAGTAGCACAACTAAGCTAAAACTAGCTTGGAAACATCTCTCAGGACTAGAACACTCACAGTGAGCATAGTGGAGATGTATCCTGTGATTATAGTGACCCCATGACATTCAGAATTCAAATCTTCTCCTTTCTCAGAATGTTTTTTTAGCTCGATCACATGCATATCCAAGGATTTTTAGGAGAACAGCACAGTTTGGTTTTGTACTGTGACAGTAAAAATTCACAGTTCCGTGTCATATCCGTCTTAACACGATCCTTTGTTCTTACTGGTATAGCTTTGCTTTGGATAACTTTTAAGGGAAAGGGTAAGACAATAACCTAGAAGTAGACAGACAGAGACCTAGCCAATACTGTATGGCCACTTTCCAAATTGTCCCATCCCTGGCTGCCAGGGTTCTTGCCTGCTCCTCTGAACTTCTGCAGTGCACCTAAGGTTGAGTTACAAGACACGTGTGCTCACTGTTTCCCTACTTTTTGGGAGTAGGGAATGGAGGGTGAAGATGTTAGGACCATTGCACCTGCTCTTCAGAAGTGGCCAGCACACCTGAGTAGAGGCGTTGCACACCACTGGTCGACCATGCATAGAGGAGGCAGAAGTTAGTGACTACCTTCTTTGAGATGGTTTGACTTTTCCACTACAATCTCTATGTACAATGCACATGAATGGCAGCATTTTATTTATTTATTTTTTAATTTTAGGACATGCAATGTATCCAAGAGGTATTAGCTTGATTTCAAACAGAAATGAAAATGCAATTTTACTGTAGATCTTACTGTTTATGTGACAAAACCACCCAAAATGTGCTGAAATGAAATCAAATGGAAGAGTACAGATGTTCAACAGTATGTAGAAGAACTATAGAGTACTTGGAGTTTACATTCTGAAGCTGGGAGTTGGCTTGAAGATGGATAAAACAATGCCATGACATATTCCTGTTCATTCAAGACAATTTCTTCTGCTTGTCTGTAGTCTATTTTAAAGTGTACCTTTATTTTTTCTCTACTACCAGCTTTATTCAAATGTAAGTCTATTGACTTCAGCAGAGTTCTGATATTTATCTCATTTCCTCGGTGTATTTTCCAGCCTTACACATGACTTTTCTCTCCTGAAAATCTCAAGGAAGAAAAACCCACCGAGGTCTATTATATGCAAACTGAAGCTCAACATCTGCAAATTGTTGGAGGCTGAGGGGGTATTACTGGGTGCTGATCCTGTTTAATACTCTTTCATAGACCTCTGAGGCTACCTTCTTAGGTAGAATACTGGGCTGGGTGGACCTGTCCCTCTGACATGGTACAGCCTTTATTATGTTCTTCTGATTGCTACTCTACTGTTAAATTATTTGAATACTCTCTTAGGGAGACTAATATCATGAGCTAATTTTAGAGTTTTGAAAATACTAACATGAATAAAAAAACCCCAGCATAATTAATAATTATGGGGTGTTTTTTCCCAGTGAAAGAACAAGGACCAAAATAGAAAAAAACCCACTGAACTCCCTTCCCCCTTACTCTGCAATGATATAAGGCTAAACACAAGAAAGAGAAATGGTCAGTCTTTTCACATGTGACAAGAGAGTTCCTACTGGGCTTATCACAGGAACACTTCTTTGATGAGCCAGAAATCATGAAGGCATCATAGGGAAGAATTTCTGTTTCTAGAGAATATGGTTAAGGTCACTGGGAAAACAAAGAAGAAAGCTTGTATTTATGCTGCTGCTGCTAGAGCCTCGGATTAACATTTGGGGCTTTAATTTGAGCAGTGTCAAATACCATAGTGCTTAGAAGCAGAAGTATAAATATTTGCACTTAGAATTAAGGCTTTTATTCTTTTACCAAAGTGTATGCGTTTGTCCATTTTTAAATATAGAATCACCATGTGAGATAAACTTGGCAGCCTAGGATGCTTAAAGGTACCATGCCCAGGGTACTACCCTGTGGGCCAGGAGCCTGGAAACCTTGGCTAAGTTTGGAGCTGGGGTCCCCCCATCTCATTTCTTATAACCGTTCTGGAGAACTTTTCTTCGCTTTTTGTTTGGTAACTTGTCCATCTGGGAACTCATTTGAAGTGAGGGGGATCAGCACTCAAATCCTTCCACCGCCTGGTGGGATGGGATTCCAGATCTCCTGTTTCCGAGGTGTTTCTCGACATTCTCTCTTATGATTTTGCTTCTGTTTGGTGTTGCATAAATATTGAGCATTGTAACAGCAGCAATTAGAGCTTTCACATGGGCTGTAGGACAGGCAGTGTATGCCTCCTCTGAATATTTTATGCATGTGATCAGAAGCATCCTCAGTTGGGAATAACTGAGAGTGCCTTTTTTTCAGATGATCCAGGACTCCAGCTGAAAGAGTTGGAAGGTTGGGGGGTGTCACTGCTAGAGATACTGGTGGCACTGGACCATTGATCTGGCTGCACATGACAAAAAGCACCTCTGCCATCCCAAACAGTTGCAAATAAGTACTTAATCAGAACATTAACTGGGATACCAGCATCTTCATCACAGCATGTTTTCTATGGGATTAAATGCATTCCTAGTTATCAAGTCAATTCTCAAAAGATGAGCAAGGACCACAATATTACGATGCTAGGTGTGGAAGAGTGCTACTAGGATTTAAATGAAAGATGCATGTTCAAACAGTTCAGTGTTGCCAAAATGTAGGTGGTTCTGGTATACTCATCTGCAGAAAAGTATAAAGCCAGGAGATTTTTGCGTGTGTATCTCTAGTATTACCCGTAGGCTTGAAGGACGTTCATTCGAGACTTCAGGAGTCAGTTAGGAAACTCAGTCCCTCAAAGAGGTAAAGAGCTTTCCCACACAGCAGAAGTCAGATTAAGCACTTGGTTGCTTGGAGTGTGTGCACGCCTGTTTCACGTAATGCAAAGCATTCTGGCAATTGTACCCATTCAGTCGTGGGCACCAAGTGACAAAGAATAGCTGTCTGACAGCCTGCTTGGCCTTTAGCTGTGTTTCTAAGCCTACAAGGCAAATCTGGCCAGCACAGGGGAAGAGCAGCTACACCTAAGTAAACATTCTGATTCAGAGTTTCTTTCCTTTGCCTAGATGAAATGTGCAAGCCCCAGTTTGGAGAGCACAGGGTTCACAAACAGCTTACTGCAGAAATACGCTGTGCTGGTGAGGAAGCCTTTTTTCATCCAAGCTATAATGGTCTTTCCCAAAGCATGATGTTTGTTCACCCTTTCTGGGCTGGCGATGCTGGCACTCCTGGTTGCCAAAGTGGTTCCAAGTTCTCTCATCGCCTCAATGGCTGTGGCCTCTCCCAAACCCCACGGATTATCCAGGGTACACAGCACAGCAGGGTCTCCCAGGGAACGTCCTACAAACTGCCCTCCATCGCCACCGGCCCGTGCTGAGGCTACTTCTGCAGAACAATAGGCTGAGCCGTATTTCACTGTCAGCACGGTGACAAATGGTGGCCCACTGAGACTCTGAGACATATGTAACTTGGCTGGCAATCAATGGCAAAGGTCATGAGTTGTCGTCTTACATCTTAAAGCTCAATGAGACGGTTTTGTGCCGTATTAGTCTCTGCGTATTAAGTTTCAGCAAAGAGGGGGCAGGGGAGGAGGAATGAGATTTTTATCTGGAGTTAGGTGATGTTAAATGTTCTGAATAATTAGATAAGATTGTGTGTGTCAAACTCTGTAAAGAACAGATCATGTTTTCCGATAAAGCGTCTCTGATTCCCTCTGCTTCCCCGCCCTCCAGTATATACATGCACGCACGCACACACACGCACTTTTAAAGTGGTTTCAGGGCTGATTAAATAAGCCAAGCTGATAGTTCTAGAAAATGTCGTTCTTTCTCAATGGGGTGATGAATCCATGCTCTGCACATTTTTGGAAGTCTCAAAAAGTAGCCAAAGTAGGTGAAAATTCACTTTCCATGGCTGATCTTTCTGTTCTCAGTGTGGAGCTTTTAAAGCCTGACTAAGCACCCATTTCCTGGGTAGTGTCCCAGAGCTTACACCACTTCGACTGCCGCTTCAGCTCAGTTTGCTTCCCAAACTTCTATTGAATTTCCAAAAAGGTATACAAAGTTTACCAGGAATAGGCATATAAGGATATCCCCAGTGTAATCCCAGCCCCATTTGAAAAGACCCTTGACCAAACCTGAGCCACGGTGGAAAAAACCTGATGCGAGGCTGTGATTATGCAGGTGTGTCCCCAAGGGCTGCATCTCCTTCTGAGGCTGGAGGAGAAGCCAAGAGGAGAACTAGCCTTACCCCTTCTGCCAGAAGCCAAGTCTGCCCTCACCTCAGGACTTAACTCCTCCTAAAGGAAAGAAGAAATCGTTCTGAGCAAAGTGACATTTAGAACATTTCTTTTATTCATATCCTCTCACTTCCCTGGCTGCTGTCACATCAGTGTTATTAAAATGGGATCTATGGTAGTTTATTAGGCAGAATGCCTGAAAGCTCTGGGAAACAAACATATGACAGAGGTAAAAACACCAGGGAAATCACAAGAAAATCATTAAGATGAAGAATGTTTTAAAGACTGTACCATGACTCCAGAGGTCTACCAGCCTCGCAGAACTGCAGGTTAGCTTTTTTAGCTCGTTACAACCCTGTAAATCTGGTGTCAGTAGAAGCTAGCAAGTGTATCTAGGGATGGACTTCCTGTCACTCTTTCCAGACAGATACCTTCTACAGCTTAATTAAGTTTTCTGCACCCCACTCCCAGCAGAGAAGAACAGGGGGAGCATCACTCCCCATCTGGGGATTGCAGAAGCACTGTCATGTGGAGCGATAACCTGAGCATCCTTCTTCCACGGCGTGGGTGATAGGTCTAAGCAGGGATGCTGTATGACCCTTTTCCCACAGATATGTTGGCTGATGCTTCCTATGTGTGTTGGAGTTACAGAGTTCCCTTGTGTGGTCTCATGGCAGTTTACTCCTTACGTATCTACTTGGCAGTAGTTTTCCTTGCTTGGGTCCTGATTACTATGAAGAAAGATGGGATGTGGGACTTTGGCTGGGCTGTGTGCTGTGTTAGGGCTGTGGCAAGAGCCCTAGGTGGTGGGTGAATGAATGTTCTCCATGGTCAGTGCTCCCTCACGGCCAATCCTGGGCATCCACGGGGCAGCAAGATGGACCACGGCTGGTTGTGGTACATTATGAGAGCCGAGACCACCATACTCTACAAAAAACTGATGAAGAGGGGAAAAAAATGAAAGCGGCCACGAAAATTCCCTTCCACGTTTGTTTTTCCAGCGCGAATACTTTACGAGCACAAACACTTCACGAGCACGAATAGATGACTGTTAGGCATGAGGTTGGTATTCACTCCTTCCAGCTCATACTTGTCGGTGAATCACCAAAGGCTGAGCTGGAGAGCCACATGTGCTGAACAAATCCTGCGCCTGGCGGGCACGAAGGGGTGTGCAAAGCCCCAGGGCAGGGCAGGACGCTGCAGGAAAAGACTGTGAGACCTCGGGTAAGCCCAGGCTCACCTACGGCCCTCATCCGTAAGCAGCTCTTGTAAGAGATGCTGGACAGGAACAATGTCAGCCCCCGCGCTCTCCTGACGGGAATTCTACACTTCGTATTGATGCACCCTTGAGGAATTAAATACCATTTGGAGATATCTATACGTACACGCTGAGGGCTGCGAGGGGAGCGGAGGGAGGATGTGGAGGTGAGCGTGTGCTCTCCCTTCCCCCAGCTGCCACCCAATGAGACCAGGCGGACAAACAAAGACGGTGCTTACAACCCTACCCGAGGATAGTTTAAAATAAAGAGAAAGATAATACTTTTGAAACCAGGGCCATAATTACTATTTATTTCAACAGCAATTTGCCTTATTATAGTGCACAGCATTTGTTACCTAGGCAACAGGTTTCTGTAGAGGCCCGGCTCAAATTAAAGTAAATCAGGCAAGATCTAAAGTCAATATCAATATTATTTTTTAAAGCCAAAAGACCAGAGAGTCAGCAATTTCACCTAAGTGTTGTATTTTTTATTGTTGTCATAGGCAGATACAAGCAGCACAGTTTGCATCCAAGTAATACTTTTCTCTGCTGTGTCTGACTGAAATTTGCAAATAAAGTGAATTTTACTGAGTCCTGCTCTTTCCTGAGGAAACAATTGTGGATATGGACGAATAACCTGAAATGCACAGCTGCAGCCATGTGTAGAAGCAGCATCGTTGAGGTGTCTAACCTGCTATTTTAGTTTCAAGCCCTTGCTCAAGCCCAGCCTTTCCGTTGTTTATGAGCAGGAGGGAGGAAAGCTTGGGTCCGGTCACTGCCTTGGTACCTGCGCCCTCTTGGGTGACCTGAACACTGGGGAGGTCGGGGTCCCTGGACCAGTCTACAGCCAGAGCTTAGTCACGGGTTGCCCTAAGCACGAGTGCTTTGAGGGAAACCAGTTGGCGGGGATATGTATGGAGAGCCTCCATCCATGGGGGGAGAGCATGATGTAAGGCTCAATGTCCTCATGCCTGTCTGCAACCCTGTCTTGATCTCGCGGCGTAAGCAGAGGCCAAACACTAGTTTATGAATTCAAAACCAGGGTGCAGTTCGATGTTTTTCTCATCTGTCAGCAAATAATTAAATCAAAGGACTGAACATTTACAAGTGGGATTTAGGGAATAGCATGCAGACATACTTTCAAGTGTAGTTTTTGTGTAAGAGAAGGTTGTGTTTTAGGACTTTCTTTTAGCCGAGGGAACACTGAAAATGTAAATCAGTGAAGATATAAAGTTTTTAGGAAAGGAGTCTGATTGCAACAGATCTTTTAATGTCCAAGGCAGAACAGATATGGAAAGACAGAGCTAAATACTATGCACTATAAATATATTAATCTCTTTATAAATTCAGCTTAAAAAATGCTAGTCAACAAACACTAGACAGCTTGGAAATGAATCATTGATCATTCTAACCTTTTTTTTTTTCACTTTTTCTCATTTCATTTTTGCTTTTTTATTTTTTGTAAGTACAGAACTTCTGTAACAAATCTCCTTGAAAGTTTGAATGGGCCTAGAAAAAGTAATAGGAAGTTTGTAGTGAATGGCAATGTAGGAAGGCTCAAATATTCCCCTCTTCTAGACAGCTCTGCAACCCTAATCCTTTAATGGGGGATTTTCCCTGCAGATTTTTGACCTATTATATAGATTTGACAAGCTATTATAGGCTTTCCTCTTCAGTTTGGCCTTCTACTCTTGGCAAGCCACCGTCTTTGTTATCTAACCCTCCCTTAATGCGGCTCAGTCAGCCTCTCTCTGTCGCAGGGCTGCTGAAACATTAGGACGGTTGTAGCAATTACAGACAGACTCGGTGGCTGCTTTCTGTCCGCCTGTCCGCCCTGGTCACCTGTCCTTCACACCCCTCCGCCAAAGTCAACACCGGGGCAAGGAGCCAGCCCGCAGGGATGGAGATCCGTCTCGAGACCCTCACCCACCTTCGGGTGATGCTCTTCAGGGTTGTGCCCTTTCCTTTTATCCCGCCTCTCACATACTCTCTGAAAGAGCTGAAAAATCATCGAGAGAAAAGAAAGGTCCTGACTGTTAGAGCCATTGGGCGGCAAATATTTTGCTGGGAAAACTTCATTAAGATGCTGCAATGTGACCCTAAGGTAGTGCCCACTTTCTGAGAGCCTTTACAAGTTCACGGCTGCCAAGAAATCCCACAGTGGTAAACAACCCCAGCTGCCTGATGTTGAGGGAACAAAGAGCTTTTTAGTAATCCTAAAGTACTTTGAGTTGCTGTGCTGCACTTGGTTGGGTTTTCAAACATACATTGTGGAAGCTGCTGAAAATGTCAGATGCTTTCCTCGCTAATATGCATCTTGTCTATTGATTCAGTATTTCTAATAATACCAGCAATCAAATATAGGAGAGACTGTTCCATCTTCATGCAGACAGAGAAAGAGGTACACATGTTGAATCATTTGCTTGTTGGCAAAAGAAAAGGGTTTTACTCAGCTTTGGCAAAAATAGGCATTTATTAGTTGCTAAGTTCCCCCCAAATCCTTCTTGATTACCTCCTTCACAGTGTCCTAGGGAGGTGCAGCACTTTGGAGGTAACAGGTTTTGGACGAGGTGTTACCACTGGCATCCATGACTGTTAACCAAAGGTCCCCTGGTTCTTTTTTTCCGAGAATATGCTGGCCATGCCCCACTTTCATAACATGTAAATTCCACACATCAATTTTAATAAGCCATTGAACTGTGTGTGCCGCTGGACTGTTGTTTTTGGAGCTGCTCAGAAATTATTTTTCTTAATGAAAATTATGCCTTTAGGATGAAAAATGAAGCTCATGTTTTCAATTGAAAATGGTTTTGTTTTGATACCTCAAGCGTCTCATGGGAGCAGTAGCCTGCATGCTTCATACTCCAAAATCTTCAGCTGTGTGGGTTTCTTAAACAAACTGCTCCTCCCTTGACCTGCTGTATGAGTTCCTGGCTGTAGGACTCGTTATATGATATCCAGTCCAGCTAGGAAACCTGGGAAACAGAGGGGACTGAAGACAACTACAGTGTTCATGAACCACCACAGGGATAATCCTGAAATGTTTTGGATTTTTAAGGACAAAAAAATAAAAAAAAAAGATGATTTGGATTTCTGGTAATCTGCTTTTTGAAAAACATGAAATTTTGTCCGGTAAATGGCTATTTCTCTCCAAGAAATTAATTTAACTGAAAACTTGTCAGAAAACAGTGTGATAAAAAGAGCTTGTATATCCCTATCCTTTGTGGGTTTTCTTTTTTAAGGACTAATGCTAATTCTGTCAGACAGCTGGCCTATGCTCCACCAGAGGAAGGTTTATAAAACTTACGCCTGATGAAATTATAAATGGCTGCACTTGAGTTACACATACACAAAATACTGAACACAGTGGACTGGGAAACATGAACTCACCACTTGCACTTGGGTGAACAAACTCTTTTGCTGCATGATGAACCTAGGATAAGCATTTTACCACCTAAAAATTCTGAGCATTTTACATTACCCATAACTGCTTTCAAACAATTTCAGGTTGATTTTCCAGGTTTTTGGTCCAGAAGATCTTGCCTGGGAGGTTTTTCTGTTAAAGGTTGGCATGGCTGCCTCTTGAACATCATCTGTTTTCCTGCTTCTGTTCTCATTCTTGCAAAGCAGCCTTAGATTTTTTTAAAAAAATAAATATATTGTCTCTTTAATTCAGAACCTGGCATGTTGTTTGGGCTACCACACGGCAGCAGCAGGTCCTGACGTTAATGTTCTCAGACACCTTCCTCTCCCTGTTTCAGCTGGCTCTGCAGGTCCCTCATGTTGCTGTTTGCACAAGTGGGGCTTTCTCATGCTTTTGTACACTTTGTCACAGGTCTCTGAGTTGCCTGAGTTCATCTCTGAGATTTTCCTCCTCTTTTTATTGCAATGGACTACCTCAGCCAGGTTTTGCGATGCTAAAAAGAACAAACTGGGGAGAAGTTTCCTTCTACACACACTGTGGATTTAAAACACATTGGTTTATGGCAATATGCTTTATGCATTTACGACTTCTGTTAAAATTGTGTTTTTCATGTCCACTGAACTGGTTGGTAAGGTATTCTCATTTCTTAGCTTCCCCATGTTCATTTCTTTGCCCCCCTATTCCCTCCCTTCCCCCTCCCTCCTCGCCC
>JAHREE010000367.1:4729802-4744459 GCA_033628505.1 Tringa tobata | reverse complement strand
TCCCCCTCCCTCCTCGCCCCCCAACTTTTAACCACACAACATCAAAAAAGGAATTCTTTGGTTAGTGGAAGTCAAGCATAAAATTTTCAAAGTTTCAGGTCAATAAAGGACTTTTGTACCACTTTAAAAGTAACGAGCACCGAGGAATAGCAAATTCACAGAAAATTGATGGGATTTAGGCGTGTTAGTTGATTTTATCCTAAAAACAAACCACTTTGTTTTCCAAGATACCTTATGTCTTTTGTCTCCCACTTCTCCTGCTCCTGTGAGACCGATGGAGCAGCCACAATTCACTGACTGACTCCTTTGATGTCAATGGGATGAAAGTCACGGCCAAATTGGGCTATGGGCTTTCAAGATGAATTGGTGTATTATTTTCTGATTGCTTTACTAAAGCTACTGTAGCAAATCTACATCTGCCAGTACAACTTTAATACAACAATTGTCTTTCCCATAGTGGTATTATATAATTATATTGTGCTCAGGACAAGTTATTCTGCTATGCCTTCGGGATATTTCTGGAGGCTGCTCTTCTACAATATTCATGCTGATTGCTAATCCGATAGGTAAACCTGCTAGTTTACCTATCATGCAGTCAGTCTGGCTTCCTTTGTTATACATGACTATATCGTGTAAGATCTACCTGTGATTCAAAGAATTGGCAGAGGAGAGATAACTGAACTGGCAATACTGCTCTGAAACCTGAGCACCCAAACCGCGGGGTTACCTCCCATGTTTGCTAACTCCGTGGGTTGGGATCAAATCTCAAATTTCTTTTAAAGACCTAGAGGTGCTTCACCTGCACGGGCAACTCAGGTTTGGTTCTCCCTGACTCACGTCAGCTGTATGGATTCTGCCCACGTAACCTGTCTGCCCACATCAGGAGCAGATGCAGCTGAGTGTCCCTGTAGGTGCCCATAATGGTTCTGCAGAACCACATGGAGTAACGAGTAGTAAACGCGTACTTTGATTAGAAAATAAGCAGGTAACCACCTACTAAATGGACCATGGCGCCTTCTGAATAAAAAATGCCGTTTCTGTGCAGACACAGTTTGGAGAGCAAGTGAACCTTTTGCATAGTTTTCATTTATTAGTCTGTTGTGTCCAACGTAGATATGAATGTTGATTTTTGCTTCCCCAGAGGACTGCAGTGATTGCAAACCTCTAGGTATTTTACATGTTTATTTCATCTTCTACAAACAATTACCTAAAGCTTCTTGAAGATTAAAATTAATCAATTTATGTTTAATTGAACTGTGTTTAAAAATCGTGACATATATCTTTACTCCTAAGATAGATTTAAAAATAACCAGAAAACATAACTACTGAGACTATAATTGAACAGTATTTATCTTTTTAATCACTTGCTGGTTATGTTCTGTGACTGAATATTCAACAAAATATCAGCAAGATTTTCTTACTAGACTCCTACTTTAGCGCCTGAAGCATAAATAAATGTTTACTTTCAGCTGCTCATAATCCAGCCAGTACTCAGCATTTAGTATTCTGGATCTGTGATAGAAACACGTACAGGCAGTCTGTGCGTCTTTGACTTCAGTACAGTATTAAATAACTGGTGTTGTGACAATCTTTCAGAAATATCATCACTCCTGCTTGTCAAATGGCTCTTCAACACGTTTACAAACCGGCCGGTAGCAACGCAGCTTGTTAGCTCGGCTTAAATGGTGGCTCCAAAGAGATAACTTCATTTACAGATCAGAAGAGACTGAACGTTTCTGTCAGGGGCTTTTCACAAGCCATTCAGCAAGCTGCAGGCACAGGGGCGCTCTCAGAGAAACCAGGAGGAGCAGGGGTGCTGGTCAGCAGAGGACCCCCTGTGACTCCCCCACTGCAGCCCCTCCGTGTCCCTGCCCCGAGTGACAGCGCTCTGATGAGCTGCTCCTTGGGGGGAGTTTCTTCCAGTTAGATAAATACGTAGGCATCCGCACGCTCTGCCTCTTCTGATTTATTAAAAAAATAATATTCTGAAAAGCCTTTCTACCCGTGTTGTTGTACAACAGCAAAATGGGATAACTGCCTGTGGCTCAGATTTATAATCAGATTCCAGAGGCAATAGATTGGGCAGCAGATCATCACTATCCCACTCCCATTTGAGCTCAGGCAACAGACTATTCTTTTCTGTTGAAATGTTGGGTTTTTTTAATACAAACAAAATGAGGAGTGTGGGATGAAATAAGGCAGTGGATGTGGAACTAAAGCTTCTTTTTATCACCAACTAATTCACCTTTCTGCTTTAAAACCTCTGTCTGACCTCCAGTGGCTCTGAAGATGGACTTCTTACAGCATCATGATGTGTGCCTCGTATTTTGCCTGAATTCATATTTAATCAGTGTATTATTGTGTATTTTTTCCAGATACTACCTTGCCTGCAGCTATGGCAGCAGCCTTTTAGGAGAGTCTTTTAAACTGTAATTACATAAAATAAATATACACAGAAAGAGTGCGGAAGCTTTTCGTTGAGGACAAGAGCATTTGAGATGCAAGAGGTGCTATTTTTTTGTGTTGACCTCTAATAATTTGTATAAACCACCTGCCTTAGTTTATGCAATTGTTAAATTGTTATAAGAGCACGTTTCTCCCCCCAAGGGTTGTGGACAGAACTCATTAATGTTTCATAAACACTTTCAAACGCTTTTGTAAGATCATCCTATTCATAGTGGGTCACACTAATGAGATCTACTGATAAAAGTTAAAAAACAGGTATTATAATATTATTCACTTCAAACACAAATATTTTGATGGAGTATAACAGTCACAGCATCTTTTCAATGAGACATTTATCATCATTTTTAATTAAAGCATTATTTCTAATTAAAACAACATTAATTCTACAGCAATAACATTAATTTTTCCATTGACAAGCCAATCAAAATTCTGACACCAATAGTCAGAGATTTTGTAATTAAATTCTTTGTGACATATCCCAGCTTTGACTCTGATTTTTATCCATCTCAGTACACAGTGCCGCCAGCAGCTTTCCACGATAATTTAATAATTTCTCAGAGAGCAGCCACTCACTTATAAGCCACCTTCCCCGTTTTCCCCCCCTCCCCATGATATAAACCTTTCCTAACAATAAAGCCTGGATTTTCTCCTCTCTTCAGCCTCAGAGGGTTAATAATAATAACCTTAAGAGGGTTATTGCCTATATCCAGTGACTTTTGAAATGGGCCAGATGCATCTGGATGAGTCAGGTGCTGACCAGAAGCGTTAAGCATCTGGCCTCATTCTGGCCTCCCGTAGCATCTCTGGGTGGCCCAGCTGGGACTGGGACAGTGTGGGACACCAGACTGCGGTGTGCCTCCAGGGAAGGCGTGAGGGCAGGGTGCAGCGTGGCAGGTGTGCCGTGATACACAATAACTCCCTCACAAGGCGATGAAAAGCCAGTCTAATTACTAAGGCACAAACACAGACAGGAGCTGGAGTTTGTGCCCTTTTGTAGCATGGAGGTTTAAAACATTTCCTACGTTACTGAAGTTTTCCGAAGTAATATCTACATTTTCAGATGCAAAGTCTCTCCCACAAATGTCCAAGCATTTTTTCCAGGATTCCCTCAACTTGTCCTGAAAAGGATCCCTGAGAGTGGTGTTTAATACCTCGTGGAGGATGCTCAGCTCTCCAAAGCTGGGCATGAGGTGTGGGCTACATATGCTCATATAAAGTTTAAACCTTCTTCATCCAAAGTTGGTGGAATTGTGGCTACTTGAATTTAATAAATATGTAAAAAATATCATTATGTGCTATCTTCCAGGTATTTTTTCTCTGTTTTCAGTCCTGGGACTGCCTAATAGATGTTACCTTTGCTTACACAAGGTTCCCTGAAGAAGTGCCCTCTGGAAAGGGGGATCTGTGCAAAGATTTTCTCTATCCTACACATTTTCAGACCCAGCCCTAAAGCAGGCTGGAAAAGTGAAGTCCCGTTCTGCAGGAATTCCTATATTTTTAGTTAACTGATCATAGTGAAACATTTGAGAATGCATGTTATACGAAGCAGAAAAGCTGAAATGATAACAGTGAATTATTTCAACATGGAAGAAATTAATTTGCAGCTAGCTTTTTAATTTACAATTCCAATGAAATTAGGAAGTTGCTGCAGAATATTTTGATTTATCTGAAACTCTATTTTCAATGGAAAAAAATACAATGGCAATACTGAATCTTGCTGGTGATACTTGAGGGTATTTGACTTTGAACCTCTGTTCTTAAAAATATCTTGTTTGAGAAGGCTTTGTTGCGTGCAGGTAATGGACCCAGCAGCTGAGAAGGAAAGTTCAGCTTGGGACTCTTGTATTGTCCTCCAGTGGAGCCTTTCTCCCCATGGCAGGATGCCTAGGAAAGACAGCCTGCAAACACAGGCACCTAATTTAGGAGCTCCAAAGCTCCTCTTTAGATGTAAATAAAACATTTCAGTATGGAATTTCTTCAACTCCATGTAATCAGTTTTTGCAGTAGGAAGGAGATGAATAAGTAACATTGAAGTTGCTGCTTTATGAAAAGTATTGAGGTCCTAAGGAGGCCACTTTCTTTGCTACTGACTTACTGAATGCTATGAAATTTAAAAACGTAGGCCAGAATTGGCCTAGAAATATGTTTCCTGGAGAGATCGAAAACTGCAAATCTCTGTTACAGAGACCAGAAGAAGGTAAGTGTCCATAAGCACATTTACAAACGTATGAACTGTGGCGTATTAGGGATCAAACAGTGCACTCCTCCCCAGTCAGCTGTGAGGACACAGCTGGTAAGTAACTCAGAGAGTGGCCCTTCTTCTCAGAAGTTCTCCTGCTCTTGTCTCTAAACTACACAAGGCTTTTCCTAGCTATTTTATCCAGCTACTTTCTGGACCTTTGACTTCTAATGAAACACAGAAGCAAAATGTTCTTCTGCAAGCCTTGTGGACACGGAAAGAAACTTTTATTGCAAGCTTCCCATTTTGCACAACACTTTTTGAAGGCCTGCCAACTGTATCAGCAGCAAAACAACACTGGATTGTGTGTAACAGAAGTTAAAAATATGTATGATATACATGTCCCAGAAACTATGATCACGTTGTTGACCCTTGTAACACAGTCATGGCACAACTGCAGTGAAACATGCTCCCTTTGGCTACAGGAGATCTGCAGTTCCCACTGATACCTGGAGATTGAAGAACCCTTAAAAGTATGTGAATGTCGATCCAGATGCAGCAAAATCTCCACCAGAGCAGCTGGACCCTGCTCTACTGAAGAGATAGAATGAGACATCGAAGGGCTTTGACTTTGCCCAGGGCACTTGCAGAGCCTGAGCTCTCCCCCGTGAGTTGGAAGGCACTGACCTGGCAGAGCACTGTCAACCGAAAGTGACAGCCAGCCCTTGTCACCTCTTATCTTCTCTGCAGCTCAAGGACCAAAATTAAAAAGCTCATTGTAGAGAAGATCCAGGGAGTGTCTGACGAAGCCTGGCTATTTCAATCGTATTTTCCCTGTACACTGTAGAGGATACAAACAATGCCTTTATGCCTTTAAGACAAGAATTTAGGGGTCGCTTCTTCAAAAAATGGGAGCTGTAGTGTGATTGTGTCTGATAAACGCATTTTCTGCTAGAAGATCCTAGATCTTTTTCATTGGTGTACTTAAAAAGGGCAGGAATCTTTTTTCTTCTCAAACATGGAAAGTCACCAAGTGATATTAATTCTGTTCAAATAGCTTTCCTCTTGGCAATCCATAAGCTCATGGAGGACTTTTTTCTGGCTGGTTCTGCCAGCAAGATCAGGACCATCTTGCTGTTGGAATAGGGTTCAAAGTGTACAGGCAAGATTTTGTTCTTATTACACACATTGTATTCCCCTATCTACCAGAATAGTAAGTCCTGATGGACTGATGGATTTACCTGTGTGGAGGACCACAGAGCAACACAGCTTCCAGCATCACCCAGAGCTATTCTACACTGGTGAGCAGCCACCTAAACTGCAGTCTTCTGAAGAAGCGCCCATGCTTGGATGTGCTAGAGAATATTTACCACAGGTCCATGCCTGCTTCTTCACTCTTGAACATCAACATTTCTGTGCTAAATCTTTCTGTAGTGATTATATCTTTGTAGCACAAGCCCCCATTTTTGCTTGGTTGAAAGGAGTCATTACATACCTGATGATTTGGAAGCTCCACTGTAACATTTCCAGATCTCACCGCTAACTAATTAACAAAAGAGCAAACCCAGCGCAGAACTACTTACCATCACTTTTTGCTGCCAGCGAGTCCAGAATGAATCTCATCTGAAGCCTACAGGCATAGCTTTGGACTGAAGATTGGCTTTAAACTTCATCTGAAAAATATATAAGAAGACATTAAAATTGATATCTAGCCTCATGTGAGAATACTGATGCCAATTCACACATACCTAGAAATATGTGCTCTGAGCATACAGTGTTTGCACTGAAGAGATCCCTTGCTGTGTAGCTGAATGCAACAATTAAAAGAAAAACTTCAAGATACGAATCAGCATTAGGCCAGGTGTACCTCTGTGGTACCCATTTTACAAGTCTTTTTAGGATCACCAGGCTCTTAAAGCACCCACAGAATCCCCATCCATTCTTCAAGGCTTGGTGTCCCAAGCAAACCTCTTACAGCCATCAGTCAAAAGCCTCTAAGCATGAACCCGTCTTGGAAACTACAATTTGCATTGAACTATTGCAGAACATCTTATACCTTGGGAAGATGAGGACGATATGAGCAGAAGGGCTGGTTGCAAGCTGCGGGCCACATCATGAATCAGTGCTGATGACAACTATTTGTCAAATGCTTTTTACACTTAACAACAAGAGACTTCCAAAACTGTCTGCTGATAGCTCACTGATCTGAATTTAATTAGCCAAACGTTTCCTATAATTTCTTTCAACATGGGAATCCTGGCCTTTAGCACGACACTTATCAAGAGAATCAGGCTCTTATTTCTTTCCAGTAGACTGAGCTATCAGCTGTGTTAACTAGGAGAATCCTCCATTACATTGTATTAATAGCTCCAAAGTCCAGGCAACAAGGTTACCTAGATCCAGTAAATACATACTAAATGGCAATGTTAACAATTTAACAATCTAGTTACAAGCAACAAGTTACAGAAAAAGTCAAGTTGTCTCTGTCTTTCCTGAGTTTTTCCCGTAATGGTCTCATTAGTTTTTGTAGTTGGGCATAGCAGTTAATGGCCTCAGCAATAAATCCGGCAAAGTGAGGTTTTAAATCATCAAGGTAGATCTGTGCTACTGGTTTGTCCTGTTATTCTCTGTGTTGACCTCTGCTACCTTTATTTAGGTCATGCTACCTTAATTTTAACTGTTTCAGAATCTAACAGGAGATACCTAACTCTGAAATATTAAATCTTGACCATATACACGCCAGGTCAGTGAGTGCTCCAGGATCTATAAAATGATGTGCCAAGGCCTTCCAGGATTACAGTAGCTTAAAATCAGAAGCATTTGAAAACACTGGCAATAAAAACTTGGTTTCTTTTTATTTGTCTCTTGCAGTTCAGAGCTTTTAACTCAGATTTTGCCAACAGCCCCTATGAGGGCCAGAAATTCCCTTTTAAAAAACAATAATACAAACCCACCAGTTTTTATTTAATCATATGACTTGAGGACCAGGGAGCTTAAGGAAGAATGGCAAGGAAAACAAAAATCTCAAATCTCAAGACTGTGTAGTGATGTGTCTGACACAAAGATCCTTCATCATGATTTCAGGATCTGTGCATTATGATAATGGTTAGATTAGTGATAAGGATCATTGCATTTTGTGTTTCCTTTCTCCTGACAGCTTTCATGTCTGATTCACTGTGGTGTTTATTGAGTCCAGGGATGTTCAGCCAGTGTACAACTGGAGTAAAACAGCCATGAATCATGCCCTCGACATGCTCTTTACTATAGCCACTAACACTTTATAATGTTGTCTAGAAATCCAAAAGAATGATTTAGTCAAACCATGGCTTCTATTTCATTTTTATTAAACCTGGCTCTCTGCCTAAACTCTTGGTATTTTGAGCAGTGAACTTAGGCTTGAATATATTGCTTTATCCGGAACATTTGTAACCTTTATTGATCTGCTCAGGTAAAAGCACAGAGTAAAAGGTCTTTATTATTGATGTGGAAAATATTACTTCTCCATTGTTTTTCAGTCCACAAACATCTGTCACTTTCTTCTTTTGATAAGTCCCCTGAAGTATTCCTTTTTTGGGCCTAGAAATCCCATTCATGGTTATTTGGTGGGATCCAGATGTTTTTCCATATAGAGCCATAGAATGGTTTGGGTTGGAAGGGAATCTTAAAGGTCATCTATTCCAACCCTCCTGCAATGAACAGGGACATCTTCAACTAGATCAGGTTGCTCAGAGACTCCTCCAACGTGACCTTGACTGTTTACAGGGATGGGGTGTCTACTACCTCTCTGGGCTACCTGTTCCAGTGTTTCACCACCCTCAAATAGTTGAATTAACGCTGGCTCGTGGCGCTTTCTCCACATGTAGCTTTTGAACACAATCGTTTTGCATGAATACAGCCTACTGGGGTCACCCATCTTCTCAGACATGTTTTTTTCCTTCAGCTTTGGAGATTCCCTCTCAGGGACCCCACTGCATTCCCTGCAGCAGTACCGCCCAAGGAGAAGCATCCTCCTGGAGAGCACAGCAGCTCTGCCGCCTGCTCTTCCCAGCATGTGCATATTTTCCAGGGGAAAGTCAATTGGCAGCAGAGATTGTTGTGCACAACTTCGCTTTCCGATGTGATCACCCCTGTTTTTATCATCCCCCGCCCCTCCGCTCCCTCCCGGGGCTGCGGGGACCGAGCTCCCCCCAGCAGCGGGGAGCTGAACGCCTGCACCTGCCCTGGGAGTTGTGGGTGTGTAATATCACAGCTAATGATTTTTCAATTTTATTATTTTTTATTTTTTTTCTGCCTGGTACTCGGTGTCTCTAGCCCCTGTGTCTGAGGGTTCCAGCAGTGTAAGTCATAATTTTCACGCCGGTCGCAAGCCCGGTGACCCGGCCGCGGCTCGGGGAGGCCTGCTCGGTGCCTCCACCCTGCCAGGGCTGCCAGCCCAGCGCCCTTTTTGCTCTTACGACTTCTGAGGCAGAAGAAGCCTCCCAAGGTTTTCGGTCAGTGCATGGCTGTCATGTCTCATTTGGCCTGATACACATCAAAGTGATACCTTCGACAAGTGCATTTTCCTATGCCATTTGTTGATTTCTCCTTTCTAATTCCACCTGCTGGGACTCAAACTGTCGCCACATCGGTCACTGGGGCACAGAAAATTTCACTGGCTATTTTCTGTGTCTGTGGACAGTTTGTTTTTTTAGTTATTAGCATTTGAAAGGATTAGGATTTGAAAGGATTTCTATGTGTGTTCTGTTTGTATGAGTATGCATTCAGGCCATTTATATTAATTGTCTAGGCCATATGGAAGTTTGTGCATGTGTTTGCATATTGAGGGTAATATCATTTATTCTTGCACAAACAAGGTGTGTGTGTCTGTGTGCACACAGGCAGGTTAATGTATTCACCTCTTCACGTATGTGCAGGATGTTCCTGTCTGTTACACAAAGATGAGGTAATGTTGCGGTTTGTTCTTCTGTGTGCAGTATGTCTCTATCTGCATGTTAATACTTCTCAGCAGCCTGCTGTTTGAATTGTATTCATGTGGCTTCCCAATGGAGAACGTTTATTTTAGGTTTCCATTTTCAGAAATGAATTCAAGATGATGTTCCGCCATTATGAAAGAAAAAGAAACAGAAAAAAGCTTTTCACCTGACTCAACTCTTTACTGGGATTGGGAGCAATGTCATGCTCCCAATGCACTGAAGAACATCTCTGGACCCAGTAGATGGGCTTCCTTTCACCTGTTTTTGGCCATCATAAAGTCAGGCTAGTCCACGTTCAGCATCTTGGCTCTTTCTGTAGTCAGTGAAAAAAACCAGAGGTCTAGAAACTCCCTCTGTAGACATCCAATCCTACGATAGCTGCCTAAAGCAGTTGGGAGGACAACTGTCTAGGGAAAGGTGTTTGCAGTAGGCCGTTGAAACTTGCTGGCTTTTGCTTTGCTCACAGAGGAGGAGAGCTCTACTCACCTCTTTATCTGATGAGGTGAGTCCTGGGACTCCAGGAAAGCAAAACTAGCTGAACTGAACCTAGCACTTCAGACTTTCTCTTTATACATTTCATGACCACAATTTTCCTTGCAAGTGCATTTTTCAAGTCTAGACCTGGCCCAGACTGGATGAAAGGCATTAAAGGGAGCGGAGTTGAATATGTGAACTATAAACAGCGCAGGCATTTAATAGCATAGATCCGGGAGGGAAGCAGCAACAGAGGAACTGCGGACGCGAGACTAACCCCAAAGCCGATGAAATACAATCCCCTTGAGTTTATGGGCTTGCATCTGATCCTACAGGTGAATGATGATTATTTTGCAAACGATGAAATCATTTTTAGTACGGGGGCAAGGCCAACAGCTAATGTTTGTATTGCGCTGGAACTGCTGGGCAAACAAACGGGACGTCAGTGCTCCAGCACTGGTAAACCTGACATGGAATTTGAAGCAGCTGTCCCCAGTGAAGTATGAAGACGCTGAGTAAAAACAATGAGGTCCAGGCAATGGACAATTAATAGCCAATTTTATATTACTTCCCCCACAGTATTTGTGAAAGGAAAGGTAGAAATCAAAGGCAAAACCTGGTGCATTTAGGCCATTTTGTAGCTGTTAAGACATAAAACAGACACAGATTTGGACTAAGCAAAACAACAAGTTGTTTATTATCCAGTGGAACTGGTTTTACCCTCACCAAAAGAGTCTTGGAAATCTAATAGGATACTCAAATTCAAATAAAAGGGAAAGAGATGAGCTTTCCTTTTTTTGGCTTTGATATGCTTGAGGCAATCAGTAATGATGGATCTGGAGAAGCACACTTATTTATAGAACAGAAAGGTTTTTTAGGAGTATCAAGTTGCTGATATACATAAAAATTTATAAAAGTGGACTCTTACTATGTTCTAAACCTCTCTGTTCAAGCTCTATTTTTTACATGTGATGAATTTACAATTCATCCTTGTGCAGGGTATCAGAACGATACAATTTGGGGGAAGTGACTACCAATACTTATTTTTAAGGGCGCTTTTTTTTTTTTTTGTTCATGAGAATGTCACTGGACTTTGGCTGGAGCTGAATCTGTGTTTTAATAAGAATGTTTTGGATTTGGCTGATTTTACTATTCTAAATATGGAAATGTTATTTTTTTTTAGGGCAGTAAAGCCTGATCTGTCTAAGGCACACCTCATAGCTGCAGATTTTCATTATCCTTGCTTTCCCTCCTCTCTTCCATCACCCCACAACCCATGACTCCGGGGTGTCCCTGCCTTCTGAGATCTATAGCACTATATTTCCTTAACACTAAGCAGCATGTTCTTCTTCTCTGAGATCTGAACCTGGGAATGAAAAAAGAGAATGAAGAACTATTACAAACTTAACAGTTCTCTCTTTCCTTCAGTCTCAGCAGTACCACTGCTCTCTCTTCTATATCTTATCTTTAATGCTGTCATGCCTCACTGAGAAGGCTTGACTCATGGGTTGGGAACTACTGCTTTTGGTGATGACTTGTTACTTTTTTTCCCCCTGTTTATCACGTCTGAGCTAACTCGACAGCTTTCAGTGGCTGCCAGATTGTCAACACTGGACCCAGACTTTCCCTGTGTACAAAACTAATGTGGTGACAGCATTGCAAGAGCAGCATCTGAAAGTCCACCGCTCCCTGCTTCTCTCCCTTCTGCACCAAATATGCCTCAGCCCTTTCCTGGAGGGATGGCCTCGGCAGCAGGGGGGATTTGGCTCCTTTGCTCCTTTTGGTTGAGATGCCAGCCTGGGAGCCTGCGGTGATGCTGGTGTTGGGATGTGGCTTAGAGCAGAACTGGAATGGCTGTTTCCCATCTGGTTCAGAGCAGCTGTCAGATGGCAACGAATGCCAGTATCCAACGGCAGGAGCCTGTTTTTGTTGTGTGTACCTGTGCGTGTGTCGCGCACGTGAAACTTCTGAGCCGCCCCTGCGCCGGGAAGCAGCTTTCTTCTCTTTGCTAAAGGATGCGCAGAATGGCCCACGCGAAGGTGCGTGTTACCCTGCGCTGTGGTTTGCAAACCATGGTTTGCATGGCTCTGGCTCACTAGATAAAAGGCCAAGTTAATGCGTATGTGTCAAAGTAATTTAATGAACTAGTAACTAGAAAAATGTTTTATTTTTATTTTGCAAAGGGATCTGGGAGAGAGGCTGGCTTGACATAGAACCATACAGAATCAGAATTGTCTAGGTTGGAAGGGACCTTTAAGATCATTTAGTCCAACCATCAACCTAACTCTGATAAAAAAAAATCACATCACTAAACAACGTCACTGAGCACTCTGTCAACCTGTCTTTTGAATACCTCAAGGGCTGGTGCCTCAACCACTTCCCTGGGCAGCCCATTCCAATGCTTATAACCCTTTCAGTGTAAAAATATTTCCTGATATCCAATCTGAACCTCCCCTGGTGCAACTTTACATCTTGACTAAGAATCAGAAATGACTGTGATAAGTCCTTAAATTAACATATAACATGATCCAATACCTGAAAGATCAGCTATGATGTTTATATATGGTGTTAACACAGGAAGCATGCATGTGAAGCAGGCTGCCTGCAGGGTAGTCTTTCCACAAGGATGCCATGTTTTCAAGAGTTGTAGAAGTATCTGGATGCCTGTAGCAAACCCACAAAATGGAAACAGGTTCAAAACTTTCCCCAACAGGACATTTTCAAATATAAAAGATTATTTCTTCCCTGCAGCAGGGAAGAAATCCCTGCCTTTGGAAAAGTGAGGACTGTTTCACAACTGAGTATGAGGAAGTAAGAGAAATTATATAAAAGGCAGGTCATGTTAAAAATTATGACTGCTTGTTTGCAATTCTGGACAAGTCTTCTGTGAAGTTTTAGTTACCTCAAGAACTGATTGGGTAATGGGACCAGCTTTCCAGCGCTTGCTCTCGCCCATCTGGCTAAGGGGCTTTGTGCGCTTGGCCAGGACCTGACAACTTTGGGGTCTGTTGGTGTGTGGCATTTAACCAAGGAGAGCAGCTGTTGCTTACTGTAGAGCCAAGATCTCACCCAGTCCCCGACTGTGAGCTTGTCATATAACCGAGCTCCATAATGGAGATAATAATGTTTGCCCTTCTTTAGAAATTACTTTGAGATCTGCCAAAGAAAAGGGCCTATTCAAATGCAAAGCCTGATGCTTTTATTTATTAATAGACGTTGTGCCAGAGTCACCAATCTGCTCCTGATGCCTTGTGCGGCTCTGAAAACAGAGGATCTGCCTGCTTGATTTAACCCAGCCGGCGAGCTGAGGCCTAGGGCTGCTTCGTGATATTGGAAGCAGCACGGAGCAGCCAGATGTTAACCAGCAACCACTCAAGCTCGGCGTTCTCCTGCCTGTTACTGCTTTAAAACTTGAGCAACCGTGGTGCTGCCTAAACTGGCCTGCAGGCAGCAGCGCCGCTTCTGAGGCAGGGAACTGGGGTGCTCAAAACACTTTTACTCGCTTATTCTTGCAAAAAAAAAAAAAAAAAAAAAGCAGTTACAGGTAAAACTATCATCTGCCTTGGGGAATATATTTTATCTACTCCACAGGACTCCTAGGGCTGGCGGCTTTGTGCTGCGCTGGTAAGCACAGCACTGGGCTGCAGAGGGTTCACCCGGTGCGTTGCCATTACTGTGGCACTACCTGGGGTTTCTACAGCCTCTGGCTTGGCTCAATCCCCGCCAAAATTTCCAGGGAAGACAGGCAGGAAAAAAAAAGAAAATCTCTTTTCAGGCTTGCTCTGGCTTGATCTCTCTGCTGTCGATGATTAGCAGGTGGGAGGTCTGCTTGTCTAATTTTGTGCTCTCCCTGTTTTCTTTTTGACTGCACGTTCCTGGTGTAAAACGGCTGGTGCTGATTTCAGTCAAAGCAGGATTCTGCTGGATCCCTCCTCAAAGGAGAGTTTTATTCAATTGCTTTCCCTTCCACACTTACAGTAATAGATGAGGTTTTGAAACACTTCTATTAGAATGAAAGCAGAAGGTACATTTCCACTGGTAAAGGGGTTGACAAACATTTGTTTTACCAGATGAAATGTAAGTGGAAGCAACTTCACTAATGAGCTTTTGCAGAGTTGGTTTCTGGAGCTGTTATGTTACAGTCTGTTTATTTTGATTTCTCATATTTAGAATTGATTTCTCATATTAGAATATTGCCTCTAGTCACAGAAGCATTTTTATCCCAGACATCACGTAAGCTGATGGATGATTTTAAATGCATCATAGAATGGTTTAGGTTGGAAGGGACTTTAGAGGTCATCAAGTTCCAACCCCCCCGCCGTGGGCAGGGACACCTCCCCAGACCAGGTTGCTCAAAGCCCCATCCAGCCTGGCCTTGAATATTTACAGGAATGGGGCATCCACAATTTCTCTGGAACACCTGTTCCAGTGTCTCACCATCCTAAGAATGAGGATTTTTTTCCTGATATCTACCCTAACACTACCCTCCTTCAGCTTAAAACCGTTACCCCTCGTCCTATCCCTACACTCCCCGATAAAGAGTCCCTCCCCATCTCTCCTGTAGG
>JAHREE010000367.1:4707762-4729783 GCA_033628505.1 Tringa tobata | reverse complement strand
GTGCGGCTCTGAAAACAGAGGATCTGCCTGCTTGATTTAACCCAGCCGGCGAGCTGAGGCCTAGGGCTGCTTCGTGATATTGGAAGCAGCACGGAGCAGCCAGATGTTAACCAGCAACCACTCAAGCTCGGCGTTCTCCTGCCTGTTACTGCTTTAAAACTTGAGCAACCGTGGTGCTGCCTAAACTGGCCTGCAGGCAGCAGCGCCGCTTCTGAGGCAGGGAACTGGGGTGCTCAAAACACTCTTACTCGCTTATTCTTGAAAAAAAATAATAAAATAAGCAGTTACAGGTAAAACTATCATCTGCCTTGGGGAATATATTTTATCTACTCCACAGGACTCCTAGGGCTGGCGGCTTTGTGCTGCGCTGGTAAGCACAGCACAGGGCTGCAGAGGGTTCACCCGGTGCGTTGCCATTACTGCGGCACTACCTGGGGTTTCTACAGCCTCTGGCTTGGCTCAATCCCTGCCAAAATTTCCAGGGAAGACAGGCAGGAAAAAAAAAGAAAATCTCTCTTTTCAGGCTTGCTCTGGCTTGATCTCTCTACTGTCGATGATTAGCAGGTGGGAGGTCTGCTTGTCTAATTTTGTGCTCTCCCTGTTTTCTTTTTGACTGCACGTTCCTGGTGCAATCGGCTGGTGCTGATTTCAGTCAAAGCAGAATTCTGCTGGATCCCTCTCTCAAAGGAGAGTTTTATTCAATTGCTTTCCCCTCCACACTTACAGTAATAGATGAGTTTTTGAAACACTTCTATTAGAATGAAAGCAGAAGGTACATTTCCACTGGTAAAGGGGTTGACAAACATTTGTTTTACCAGATGAAATGTAAGTGGAAGCAACTTCACTAATGAGCTTTTGCAAAGTTGGTTTCTGGAGCTGTTATGTTACAGTCTGTTTATTTTGATTTCTCATATTTAGAATTGATTTCTCATATTAGAACATTGCCTCTAGTCACAGAAGCATTTTTATCCCAGACGTCATGTAAGCTGATGGATGATTTTAAATGCATCATAGAATGGTTTAGGTGGAAAGGGACTTTAGAGGTCATCGAGTTCCAATCCCCCTGCCGTGGGCAGGGACACCTCCCCAGACCAGGTTGCTCAAAGCCCCATCCAGCCTGGCCTTGAATATTGACAGGAATGGGGCATCCGCAATTTCTCTGGAACACCTGTTTCAGTGTCTCACCATCCTAAGAATAAGGATTTTTTTCCTGATATCTAGCCTAACGCTACCCTCCTTCAGCTTAAAACCGTTACCCCTCGTCCCATCCCTACACTCCCCGATAAAGAGTCCCTCCCCATCTCTCCTGTAGGACCCCTTTAGGTACTGAAAGGCTGCTCTAAGGTTCCCCCCGGAGCCTTTTCTTCTCCAGGCTGAACAACCCCAACTCTCTCAGCCTGTCCTCGTAGGAGAGGTGTCCATAGCATCCTTAACCCTCCTGTCTCTCCTCCCTGTTGCTAGATGTACATTGGGCTGTTTCGATAAACAAATGATTGGCTCAAGCGGGATCGAACTAATTTCCTTTTTGAGCTGCAAACGAGGTTTTTATCTCTGTCTTTACTACGGCGAGGAGGCCCTGGAAGCACCCGGGCCGGGCCGGGCCAGGAGGTGGCAGCCTCGGCATTGGGATGCGGCAGCCGCCGGCGGGTTCTGCGCGGCTGGGTCTCAGGGCGTTTTCCCAGTGGAAATTCCCCCTCATTAAGCGTCTAAGTAAAATATTGCGTATCGTGCGTTGTCATGGATTTAAAGGAAAAAAAAAACAAAACAACAACCAAAGAAACAAAACACCACCATAAGGGTATTTTCAGGGCGAGGGTTTGCTGAAGCTGGCACCTCCCTGGGCGAAACGCTGTGCCCTGGGGAAAGCGAGGTGGCAGGATGCTGAACACCATGGGCGACATGTTAGGCTTGGTGAGCTCATTCTGGTTGACGAGGGACTAATTTTCACCTGGTTTAGATCAGTGTCATTCATAAACGTTAGAAGAAAAGGGTCACTGGAGCAAATCAGGAGGGAAAAAAAAAAAAAAAGCAAGCATTAAAATAAGCCTTGTTTGCCTTGCTCTGATTACTAATACCTTTTAATGATGTTCTCCCTCACTACGGGGTGGGATTTTCCTTGGCTTGCTTCAGTTTCCATTGAAGTAACTCGGAAAATTCCAACAGCTTTGGTGGAAAAAAACTCCAATAATCTGGGATTCTCGGAAGTGTCCTTCCTTTCCAAGAAATATCATTTTTCTGCGATCGAGGGAGCTCTATCTTTCACAGAATTTTAATGCTTCTTCACTTTTGATGCTGCAAATGTATTGCATTGGAAATAAAGCCTAGTGCAAATGAGATTCCACACTGAGCTCCCTACTCAAAGAGATTAAATTGCACGGCATTTTAAATATCTCGAATTAATATTATTTGGTCCTTCATTTAATTTCTTTGTCTGACATTTGGAATTTATTAAACAGTCCAAGTTACTCTCGGTTTAATTCATTGTCTTCGAGCAGTTGACATATACGGTGAATTTGGCAGGCTGTCTTTAAACAGAGTTTTTCTACTTCTCATTAGCAAATTCCTGGAGCTGCAAACGCTTCTTTGGTTTTCACAGCTCCACAGTGTTGCCGCGAATTGACAGAATCTCTCAGAAAGCAAAGCTGTTTTCGGGTGTCTCCCTGGTCAATAAGGAAAAATGTTCCTCTTGCAAAAGAAAACTGTTTCTCTTCTGCGTGAGTCATGACTCCGCTTGTGTGCACAGAGCGAAAGATTTCCAGCTTCTCAGGCTTCACTGGCATTCGGGGTAGGCTTCAGCCGGCCAAGATTCACATGTGGAAACTAAATATGGTCATAGGGTTACACTCCCATTTTTTGCCCATTACTCAGGCTCCTGCATGGTGTATTTCTGTGCCTACTCCCTCTCTGCTGCTGCGCATCTCCCTCTGCAGTGAGAGCTTACCCTGTGGTGAAGGCGAGTAAGATCTTAGACAGCACCAGCTACAGACAAGCAGTGTGTCTCGTCTTCTGCTTAGGAGTACTGTACAACTAAAACAGACCCAGGATTAATCCTGGGAGGGAAGCTAAAGGCTAGATACCTTTATAAAGCTCCATACTAGAGGGTGGCACCTTAAGTCTTACTCGAGCTTTCGGCTGTAGTAATCACCACAGTTTTCATGGTAGAACCTGCCAAAAATAGAAAAACAAGAGGGAGAGAACATGTTGTTTTTTTGAAAACAAAACAGCCTGTGTATTTTCAGCAACAAGAAGTCAGAGGGACATTTTTATAATTATATACAACAGCAGAAGGGTTCTGATGTCATGAGAGCCAGAAAAATACATCCTAAATTATGCTTCTTTTCGCCATGGAGGCTAATCAGCACGCCATGGAGTTTTTAGGTTCTTGTGAGGGTGTTCAACCCCTGCTTGGGACCCGACAACATGTGTGGCTGTGGAAGAACAGTGGTGAACAGGATTTACTGGGGTCTGTCAGCTGTGCACTGCTCTGACACTGCAGTGCAGCGCTCGGTGAGGCGCTGGCTCTCTTCCCACCCGCTCCCCCTGGGAGCCCTTGCCCCCTCCTCAGGCGCTTCATGGAGCTGTGTGGGAGTAGCAAGGGGCCTGATTTCATACTTTGGGCTTGGCTTTGACTTCCTCTAGAGCTCTGTGTTCCCCATTTGTCTCAAAGCTATTCTGTGCTGTCTGGAGACACAAACATCGAGGCAATCCACCAGTGGCGAGGTGACATTTGCTCCGGTCCCAATTTCCACCTTCAACCTCCATGCAGAATTCATTACAGAACGGTAATGGCACTGTGACTAAAGATTTCTATGAATCAGGCCCATTTTCAGCAAGGCTTTTACATAGTGTCAAGTGCATAAGTTTTCCCAGCAAATTATGTGAGACCATAGTTGATTAAAACAGACTCATGGTCAGGCTGGACTACCATTTTGGTTGGGAGGTACTTTGGTAGCTGATGATTTACTCTTGCCCTGTACAACCTTCATGTGACTTTGTGGCTTACTGCAATATTTGTGTTAGAAACCAAACCTAGGGTTTTTATACAACAGCTGTGGTGACTACATAGATTAGCAGCCTTGAACTAGAAGTATCTTATACGAATTTTTCATTCAAACTTACTCTTTTCTGCATTTTTTTTTGTGTTTAACTGCAAATAAGTTGCCAGTAGAAGAAATGCAAAAGAAATCATTCTAACTTTAATTAGTTAAAGAGAGCTTATTTCTGTCATAAGTGCCACACGCTAAAGAACCACAGAGTGCGGGATTTAAATTCACATTGGATTCACCGTGATCACATCACTGCTCTCTCACTATGGAAGGGTTTGCGTGGCAGAAGTGGTTCCTGTTTCAGTCCTAGGTCCACACAACACAGAAATTACCAGAAAAAATATATCAGTGTTAGAAGAGGTAAGAACTAAAAAATCCTGCAATGCTTTTCTTTACCATGAGACCCAGCCCTTTGAAGAGACGTGGGACAGACATTTCTGCAGAGAAATATGAAAGCGTTTTTATTTCTGTTGTGTATACCAATATTTATTCTGGAAATAGACAACTTGTTTTGTGAGAACTATTCCATTTCATGCCCTTTTCCAAGACTATTGAACTGTCTTTAGAAATATTCAGACATGCCTTATGCCAACTATTTGCACCTGTTACATTCTTTATGCAAAATTAAGTCACTGACTGTAAAGCTCTTAAGGGACTTATGTTCTGCCTCAGAAAATCATTTGGTGTTTATACATACTGAAATTTGATAGTATGTGCCATGAAAAGGGATCAACATGGCTGCTCATCTGGACTGCAACTACCCACATATCCTTGGTTGACAGATAAACTGTTATTTCTTAAGATAAAAGTGTCATTTCTTAACAGACACGCACCAAAAGAACTAGATCTAATACATTGGTATTATCTGATGACATCAGTCATCCGATGAGCATTTGGAAACGTAATGCTAGGACTCAACAGAGCACAATACAATCATTAGCTGGTATTTTTTAGCTACTTCCAATGTGGTTTCCTTAAAGAAATAAAGGCTTTTTGCTTCTAGCTGGTGTTTATAAACACAGACATAAAAGAATGTAAGTTCCACCTAGGAGAAGGTTATGAAATACTATTGAACAGGGAGAAGGGCAGCTAAAGAGTGATTTTATTTGCATAAGGTTTCTATGCAGAATCATCTATGCAACATGCTGAAATGGAGGCAGTGTAGAACACAGCTCAGAAGAGAAACAGAGCAATTACTTTAAGATTCCTTTAAGTTGTACATCTTCTGCAGACATTGTGATGAGCTAATATGGAGGTGGCCTTGGACGGAAAGAAATACCTTGAGCTGAAGCTGCTGAGCAGAGCAGCAGGACTCTGTGAATTCCTTGTCTCTTGAAACAAGTGAGCATCCATCCCTGTGAGCTAGTTAGTGACACATCTGTGTGACAAAGGAATTCCTGGATGCCATTGTGGTGTAACCACTGATGGTGAAATAGGGAGAAGGGCTTGCTGGAATGACAGTAGTGACCACAAAAGGACAATAGCTGAAGCAAGTATCATGGTTGTGGCTGTGAAACTGAGTAAAAGGTTTAGTGCAAGGAAGTACAGTGTGTGCCTTTAATTGTTACAAACACAAATATATGATTAATTCAGTATTGTTAATTCTTCACAAGTTTATTTTACTTTCCCCTTTCTCTTTACAGGCTTAGTCTTCTAAATGAGAAATACTGCATGTCGAGACAGTCAGGGTTCAATGTCCCCTTGACTCAAGGTGAGGGTTCAAGCTGGATTCTTTTGCTGGTGCTAAGAGGAATCCCTTTGCATTTAAGCCCGGTTCTTGTTGGCATCAGCAATAGGATTGCTGCGAGTTTCAGTCCTCACTAATCCATGAATCAACAGGTCATAGACAATTAAGATTTTTTTTATTTTCTTATTTTGGATGACTATCCACCAACAGGATAATTTCAGCTGTGGAATTTTTACTCTCTTGGCCAGGAAGGAGTAAACTGATACATGGAAAGCTCCAAGTTTTTTTGAGAACTTTGCAACAGAAAGGCTTTCCCCACTCCACTGAAGAGCTGGGCAGTGCTGGCTTCAACCTCTCTGTGTGGATGCCTGTATTTGGTCAGACAATTCTGCAATCCAGAGAAGTAAATCTTTATTTTCAGTGGCCTTTCTCAGAGAATGCTTGTTAGAGATAGAGAAAGGAATTTTTTTAACTATAGAAATTATGCTCTGACGACACTCAAATTTAGTCCTGCTAAAATCTGACAAAACCAGCACCGGCTTTTTGTCCCCAGGCATCTTTCTTTCACAGCATTCTTTGAACTGTTTCAGAAACTCAGTACAAACGAAACAGGCAGAATTTTAGCTGTTTCCCAATGTGGTTGAATCATTGTCTAATACAGAGTAACAACACCTACTCTCTTCAGAAGAAGACAACTGAATTGACAGACGTCTACAACAGTTTAATCTGAGTCTACATATCATGAAATAAAGAGATAAAATACCATACAAGCCAGAAGATAAAAAGTCAGGAGATGACGAGGTATGAACAAACCTTGAAGACAGTTGTCTAAACCTACAAGAACTTGTATGCTCTATTCAGTTGTCAGTTGCTATTATTAGGATATTTACTGTCCTACAAGGAGATAGAACATATCTGTAAAATGAGTAATCAGGCAAGGCAGCATATGCTCACTGCAGGGAACACAGGCTTATCATTGCCCGCCAACAGATCGGGGCTGGACTTTGGGATTGCGTGCAGAGAGTTTTTATGCCTGAGTCTGACTGCTGCTGGCAGCTCTGGATCGTTCCCTAGCCTGCTTCCCAGTGTGATTCTCTATGATGGGAAGCAGTTTCCAGGCCTGTCTGTCTGCCCATCCAGGCTCCTGTGCAAATCTGGTCATACCTATTGTGCCCAAGGCAAGTTCTGAGCTGAATTGTCATAGAATCATTAGAATCATCTAGGTTGGAAAGGACCTTAAAGATCATCTAGTCCAACCATCAACCTAACTCTGACAAAAAAAGAAAAAAAAAAGCAATAAACCATATTCCTAAGGACCATGTCTACCCATCTTTTGAACACCTCCAGGGCTGGTGCCTCAACCACTTCCCTGGGCAGCCCATTCCAATGCTCAATAACCTTTTCCGTGAAGAAATTTTTCCTAATATCCAATCTAAACCTCCCCTGGCGCAACTTGAGGCCATTTCCCCTTGTCCTATCTCCTGTGACTTGGGAGATGAGACCGACCCCTGCCTCTCTACACCCCCCCTTCAGGTAGTTATAGAGTGCGATAAGGTCCCCCCTCAGCCTCCTCTTCTCCAGGCTGAACAACCTCAGCTCCCTCAGCCTCTCCTCATAAGACTTACTCTCCAGACCCCTCACCAGCTTCGTTGCCCTTCTCTGGACCTGCTCCAGCACCTCAATGTCTTTTTTGTGGTAAGGGGCCCAAAACTGGACACAGTACTCGAGGTGGGGCCTCACCAGGGCCAAGTACAGGGGGACGATCAGCTCTCGGGTCCTGCATTTAAACCTTGCTCTAGCTGACCTATGGTCATCCCCCTTCAAGGCAAGCCACACTGAAGTAGGAATTTGTACATCTTGATGATACTTTAATGCCTTGGTTATTGTTGTCTCTACAGGCAAATCCCGAACCGAAAGAGAATCCTACAGGGGAACAAATATGAACAGTGCAGTGATAGGCAGCAACAAAGTGTTACAGGTAGTGTCATGGTTTAGGCCAGGTTGGCCAATTACAAAACAACAGATGATCTCCCCACCTCTCACTCCAAGGAGAGGAAGAAAGATAGAGAGATTTATGAATTTAGAAAAAACTAAGCTACTTTAATGAAATATTAATAATAAAATAAAAAAAATGAAATAGATGCAATATATACAAAATCACATCAACCTCCCAGGAAGATGTCACCAGCAGGCACTGGGGAAGTTCCAGACTGGACTCAGTGATGAATGGGAACTGGATTTCAGATCTTGACTCAAGAACCCATGGATTGGGTTCAAAGGTAGACAAACTGACAGGGTCCTCCTCAGATGTCAGTCACTGAAGAAGGAGAGCCACTGAAGAAGACCCAACCTAACCTCTCTGATCCCTCAGCTTTTATACTGATCAGGGCAGACAGGATGGAATACCCTATTGGTCAGTTTGGTCACCAGACCTATCCACACCTCCCCACAGGTGCAACCCCTCCATGGGGTAATCAGCCAATTCAACTGACCCTGGCTGTCACAGCAACAAGTATAAGCAAGAGCCTCTCTCACTGAACAGAAAGTTGGTGCTGCTCCACTTCAAACCAGGACAGGTAGGAATTGAAGAAAGGTATAGTCATTCCTCTCCTTCTTTCCTTCCAACGGTCATCATCTATCACTGCCAGATGGAAAGGTGCCTGCTGTGTACAGCTTCTCCTCAATTCTTGAGTATGCAAAGCAGACCCTTGAGATTCTCTCATTCTGTTGCTCTCTTTGAAGAATATACCAGCTTCTACTGATGTACTTCTTCATTCTGTTTTTTCTCTTAGCACCAACTACTTAGCTTCCATGTCATTTTTTTCACTTTGGATTTTCTGCCAGTAGGACTTCTGGCAACATGTACATCTGGCAAGCTACATCTGGAGCTCTGGTTGGTGGAGATGGGCAGGCGGAATGTTTTGATGAGTAATAGTCACGGATGAATGCCTATATTCTGATAGTTGCCAAGAAGTTACACAACTATGCATCCTTTGGTCCTTTAAGGTTCCTCTGAACTGATCCTCTGGTGTAAAGCATTTTGTAGCTTAGAATAACTAGCCAGGAAAAGATTATCAGTGCCTAGATGTGCTGCAGGGGTACTCCATTTCCTGGATGAAGGTTTGGAGATAGGATCAACTGAGAAAGTTACAGCTATGATGCCCTTAGATTTAAGTTAATCCCTGTGCGCCAAAACAACCCCTTAGAGCTGCTGTCAGTCTGCAGAAAACAAGGTCCCTAGTGTTTCAACCTGGAAAACAGAATTGTCTCTAGAAGTGCTAGAACTGGAGACCATAATGCCGTTATTCCACTCTGCATTGATGACTACTTAATGGAAGGGAAAATCTGGATTCTGAAGACTTCAGACCAATAAAGGTGTCACAAAGCTCAGGCATTGACCTTAGGGTTACCTGGCACCTATTGGAAGCCATCATGCCACATCAGGGGCCTATGGTTAGTTCCTGCACAGCTTATGAGGAGAACTGGTCTTACAAAAATTGGTTCCACAGTAGTCAGCATACTGAGCAGTGAGCTGATTAAGTTTACACCTGTGAGTGCAGTGAGAGGAGTTAAGTCTCCCCTACCTGAAGGAGACAGCTGCTAGATTACAAGCCTCGGAGAAGCATCATTCCCCAGCTCTTGTTAGTGGTCCCTGAGAATGCCTATCACCTCCAGTTCCTGCAGAAGGTGGCAGCCAGAGGAGCACTTCATTTATACATCCCAGCAGTGCGTAGGTGTGACTTTGGCATCCTTACGGTGAGTTTTACTGACAATTATGTGCCACAGAAATTCAGGTGTCTGCAGGGTTATCTAAATTCAGGTTCTCAGAACAAAAGCAAATTGTCTACTGCCATTGAGCTAGTGGATTGTGTCTTGACTCAACACTAGAATGTGTCTTGACTGTGATGGAGGACACATGCTAGTACTCAGACTAATCACTCTCTTTCCACTTTTGCCATCCTTAGTAAAAGCAGATACAAATATAGAGGGAATACTGTGCATTTATATATTGTCATAATTATCAGATATAAAACATTTTACCACTGTGCCTCCCAAAGGCAGTAATAGAAAAAAACATCTTGAAGAAAGGATGTACTAGTTGTACTATATGATTGAAATAAAAAATTCTACGGAAGAAAGCAAGCTAGAAATAACATAACCTGTATCACGTGGTGTCCCAGTGTCAGATAACACAAAGTGAAAGAGGTAAGGTTTGTAAGACACAAATGAAGATAGCACAGTTGTTTAGCTCAGCAAAGACTTTTATTCTGTGCCTCTTTCCTCCTCTGTGGGAGCTGAGATAAAAAAGGAGGGGGATACAGCAGATGCATCAGAGTAAGCAAGCAAACGGAGAACAATTCTAGTTTAACTTAAGAGAGGGTCAAAAGACAGTATGGATGCAGCTATGGCAATTCTCCATCATTAATAAAAGCCTATGGTTTGTCATTCATTCCAATAAATGTATTTCCAAAAAATATTCTGCATTTAGTCCACTGCTCTTAATCACAATCAGAGGGATCCACCACACAACTGAGCAGTTCGCGCTCTCATTTCCCAGAACCTGGGTGCTCCAGCTGGTTTTAACTGGAGTGTCCAGCTCCTACACACATTGTCTCATGGCATTCAAAGGAAAATTGTTCAAGCTAAATGGCACAATTTAAGAACTGCCGACCCAGAGCACGAGAAGAGTGACCAGCAACAGCCAAGGAAGTTTGTTGGTACGAGTTGTGTTGAACTCACAGGTCCTGAGGCAACTTATGACACTAACTTTCCTATCTAGTAGTGTAAGATTGTCTACACCACATTTACAGCCATGACAGGAGATTGCCTGATGCCATTGTCTACCAGCTAATGTCTAGTCCCCCTGCAGACAAGCCTGGATCTTGTTATACGGTGTGTCGTGACTGTGGTATTGATCATGACTGTTACTGCATTGAGAGCCTGGCAGGAGCATGGGTATGAGCTTCACCGACAGCACAACCCTGTGACCACTGCCCAGAGAAGCACCAGGGATGGTGCAATCGTAGGGTGAATGCGCACGTCTGTCCCATGAGAAGTCTTGGAGATGTGACATTATAGATGGTTGAGATGAATAGGTGTGTCTGTCCTGAAACCATCTGGCTCTTTGCAAAAGCAAGATTGTTCTGAATTCTGGAATGCTCATTAGCTTTACTTTCACATTACAACCTCCTTTTTATCTTTCAAAATATTTTAAATTTTCTCACAATTCATAGTCCAATTCAATGTACTATTTGCTACAATTGGACTATTCACTACTATCAAATATACCATTCTGCTATTGGAGAACGAATGACAGAGTACCTTAAGCAGGTATATGCCATCTGAACAGTAAAATATGGTTAAAAGATTTGCAAGCCAGAAATGTAATGGCCTGTTTTGTTGGACTTTTGTGTACTAGGTTAATGGTGTGACAGGTATTGTGCAATAATCCCATAGAAAAGAACTGTCCTGTCACAAGTTAGGTCTATACACAGCTGGATAAAAGCTGTCATTCCCCTATTTCCATACGTAAAATGCTTAGACTAATGAGCTTTTATTAGGAAGAATCCTGTTTCCACTGGACTCAAAATGAAAGCTTTAAACAATTTTAACTGAAGAGCTATCCAGACAACCTGCATCTGAATTTTGGGTGGCCAAAGTCTTTAACGTAAAATGAACTATAAGAAACTCGTTGTAGTATGGTGTCATTCTGTTTACTGGATATTAAAATAATCTACAAGAAAACATCATTATCCTAATTTGAAATGTAGGGAAACTGAGGAACAAGAAAGCAATGGAATTTGTCATCATTAAGCATTTAAACAAGCTTAGGCTCCCTATTCAATGCTGTATTCACTGGTTCAACTACCTACTTATTTAGCAGCAGAAAATATTTACTTGGAAGAAAAATGTCATTTTTTGTCAGGGAGAACCTTCCCAAGTCAGATCCTGAACCACAAATTAAGACTGTTTTGTGCTTTCTTTGTTGAGAAACAAATGACATTGCTTTATCAAGAAATAATGGGCTTTTCTTATTAATAATGTGAGATTTGTTCGTATGACTTTCAAGGAAAAAGAAGTCAGACAGGAGCTACCATTAAACATCTTTTTATTGTAGTCTTTAATGTACATGCAGAATTAAAAAAAGTGTCAGTTATATCTGTAAGCATATAACAAAAATGTAAATGTCTCGGATCAGCAATGTATTTGGATTAGGGACTAATAACTCTAAGTGAACAGACATCTTTCAGGATATACATGGTAAATCAAGAAGGTTTTCTTCAGAGTGATTTTCCTCATAAAAAGATAAAATATTTCTTGTTTACAATCTCGCTTGGTTTTAATACTGAAAAAAATCTATAATAGTACACTCTCCATTATGTACATAGAAAAACATAAAACTATATCCATACCAGTGTCTGTTTTAAATGCAAACAATAGTAGTTAATAGCTTTGTAACTTTTTTGTGCACCCTCTTCCCTCTTCCCTCCCTCCCCCCTTAAAAAATGCAGCATTTCCTAAAGTTTTCAACGCTTTGGCAGAAATTGAACCGAAGGCACTCCCGTGTTAAGTAAAGCAATATGTGAAATATCAGCGCTAAATAAAAAAGCTGCAGGTGTACCAGACAGCTCCATGCTCAGCCCAAGGGCCAAATCTTGCACTCTCCTGAGGTCAAGAGCTGGTTTGGCTGGAGATGCCAACAGGAGCAGGCTCAGGCCCCAGCTTGGCTCGCGATGAAGCTGATCTGCCTCGCAACTATTTTGACAGATGCTTCACGCAAGCTGTATGAGGGTGCGGAGCGCACCTCTGGACACAGTACTACCACGAGGGCAAAAAGCTCCTGCAGGTCACAGCATCAGAACGTGCCGCAAAGGCCTTGCTCTCCGGGCCTTGCCCTTTGCAACACGGCAGTTTCACACAACACCCTCCCTTTAAGACTTCCTGATGTCGCAGCTCAGCTAAAAATGCACAAACCAACCCACAGATGTGAAGTTTCTAAACCGCCTCTTGCGACGGATCAGTTTAGACTCAGCACAAAGCGTCACTTCTCCTGAAAATAAGCTGGGCGCTAGTGGCGTCCTGACTTCTGCTGGCAGGGAAGCTCTGAAAGCGGCCAGAGAAAGTTTCTCTCAGGGGCAGCTCCTCCTTGGCCTCACGTGGATTGTATTTGGCACATCTTCATTTTTCTTGTAACTTAGGGTTATCTCTGGCATACCCGCGGTATGTATTTATATGAATACTTTGCGAAAAGAAAAGAGAAAAAAAAAAGAAGCTGCCCATGAGAGAAGCACCTAAATACTCACTAAGGGATGTGTCAGAAGTCGCAGCGGGGAAAACATTTCCATAATGACCAGTTCTAGTTCCCAACTGCAGCCTTGCTTCTGCAATCCTAGCAAAGGTTGAGAAACGACTGGGTGCAAACTTCCAAGAGAGAATGAGACAGAAAGGCACAGACCGAAGCTTTTTAGGCACACGAAAAGCTTTCCCGTGTCAATGTCTCCAAACCTGATAAAGTGTTAGATTTTTGGGACATATACTATTTCAGTAATTTGTTTACTTAACTAACTTATTCATAGTGCACCATATCTGACCATGACTGTAAACAGCTGCAGTCAAGTGACAATCCAATTGAAAAAGAACATTCTGCTAAAACCTGCCAGCTGGTCACGTTCACTCTGCTGCGATAGCTCTGCGCTCTTTGGCCACAATAAAATGAATGGCTTTATAGTGCTGGAAAGCATTTTTGTCGTTCTTCAGTATCACTGTGGATTTATCTCACAAGGAATGAAGGGTGAGAGAAAAAGCCATCCAATAACACTTCAGGCTCTGAACTGAACAGCCAGCAAAATGCTATGGAGCTGGCATGGAAGAATAGCCATTTAAGGTTAGTTTGAAATGCAGACTGAAGGGGGGGAAAAAAAAAGAGCAGCAGCAAGTAGTCCAGTAAGAATAAACAGTAGAAAAAGAAACTGAGCAAGTGATTCTTTGTTTTGGGCCAGTACATCCACCACCAGTTGCTGTATGTTGCTTTGGAAAACACAAAACTGGCACCAAAACACTCCAAATAACACAAAACCCTCACCCCCTTCCTAGGCTGATGGCTCTCCTTGAAATGTCCCTCAGATCTCTTTCCGTACTGTGGCTCGGATGCTGCTGAACACTTTGCCTATGGCCTCAAACAGCGGGTCGCAGAACGTGTGGATGCAGATGGAGTAGACGCGGCTAATGCACTGGATCTCAATCAGGTAGCTCCTTATGCACGGCACCACCGCCCAGATGTGCAGGAAGGACAAAATGGCAAAGTAGATGCCCCAGATGAGAGCCATAGGAATGCCAAAGATTGCTGACAGTAAACGATAAAACCAGTATTTTGTTACAGTGAAGGTGGTAAAACTGGCCTTCCAAATCCCATCAAAGCTGTGTGTTCCCTCTGGCTCAGCAATCACATCTTCAAAATCAATCTGCAGCAAAGAACACAAAGTCAGGTCAGTCAGACATTCACATCAAGGGTGGATTCCAGAAACACCTTTCCTGAAGAGCAATGGTCCCCTGCAACAAGACACCGAAGCACGTCCTTCTGACATTCCAACATGATTCAACCCATTTTAACACATCGTTTAAGTCATGAATCTTCAGTAACTCTCTTTCTCCAGTGACTACCGCGGAGCCTCAATGACTAGCTCAAAATTAGACATCTAACTTCCAGATGGAGATGTTCACAAAACTGGATATATTTTCCTGATCTGCTACAGCCCCGAGGGCGTGCAGTGCCCTTAAAGGCTACGTAAGGGACAAAGCAGGTGAACAGACTCATCATGCTTTCATTGCCTAACGAAACTGTTTCACATCTTTAAGAATGGAATAATTGCAGACACTACTTTGACTTTTTACACATCTCAAGCATGAATCAATAAAATGTGTTTTATTCATCTGAATTTTCCCATCCTTCCTGTTGAAATCATTGCTGGATTTTGACAGTGAATCAACGGTGAGGCTAGCTATTTAAATATATACTTTGAAACAGGCATACATAGTTCTTATTAGAGTGAAAAATAAAATCCTGGATTTAGATCTGCATCAGGTGGAGCTCCTCTTTAGTCCAAAAGGGTTAGGGAGCTCTTTCATTTTATTTAATGTAAGGAGGCTCTTCACATTAGAGTAGTTTTGTTCTGTCCTATCCTGTTTATGGGCTAGCACTCTGTTCATGAAAGACAAGGCCAGGCTAACATATTAATATTTAGAAGAAACATACTCTTCCACATATTTCATAGTTTTGGCTATTCATAAATCATTCAGAAAGTCACCTAAGGAAGCAGTGCATTCCAACAGATATATTTTACTTCTCTCTGTTGAAATACCGAGCTATTCAGGAAGCTTAATTGTCATAACATTTCTATTAGAAAATTAACAGAAATGCAATGATGGTTCAGCTCCGTGTCACACAAACATGTGTTTGATATAACCCACAATACAGGATATTTAATTTAGTTAGCGCAACCAATTGTATAGATACTGCATTCAACAGGAAAGAGAACATCACAACACTATTCCTCTGCAAGAATCTAAATGACTGTTCAGAACGGATGAAAGGAAAAAAGAAATTGCATGCCTGGGACTGGATCCCAAAGGGAGATGCTGCTGCTGCCGTAAGTGAAGATTTACAGGAGCAGGATAAATATGGTATGGGTCAGCAGCCTCAGAAACGCCGGCAACAGTACCTTAGCATGCTGGAAGGAGGTGAATATATACATACGCTCAGTATGTACATAAGTAATACTTATACTGTAGGAAAAGGCTTACAATCACTTCTTTTAAACTGAACCACACGTAACAATTGGAAAGATCTCCTCCCTCTCTCCTGTTGAGTCTTCAATCACTTCCAAACAGAAGTTACCAACAAAGGGAAAAATGCTGTACAACCACTGGACATTCCAGTTTCTTAAACCAAAAAGGTAACTCCAAAGCAAAAGTGCACAGTTTAGGTGCAATTTACTTGAATGGCTTGAAAGTCCTTGGGAGGAAATTTCTCAATCAGTTGTGATATCAAATATCTTGAATGCCCAACATCAAGCTGGCTTAATTCGACATATTACTGGTGTCGGCAGAGTACCCAAGGAACACACCTCAGCACTGTACACTTGTCCGTTAAGGCGTGCAGAGCCAAAAGTCTGTCTGGACTTTCTGAAACCTGACAGCATAATTTTAAATAACAGCTACAAAAATGGAAAGTCGAAAGAGAGTTTGAATCATGGCTCTCTTCTGCAATAGTTCTATGGATATGAAATTACCTCTGCTTCTGCAGGTATGCAGAAGGTGCACATGAATTTTTGGTACAAATCTTAGAAAACAGTTTCCTTGAAATCAGTGTCTAAAGACAGTATAGGAAATACACTGCATTCACTACTGAGTGAAGACAAGAAATTGGAAATTATTTGGGCTCTGTAATTTCAGTGGGTGCAAGACTGAATCTCTGTTGGAAATAAATAACTCTAATTCTGGGAAAGGCATCACAAGCAACAATATGCTCTCTATTTCCATCGTGGGTTATCAGATACAAAAGATTATGTTTGGGGACTACACAACTCATAGGTTAGGCATGGCACTCTTGTTCTATAACTTCTAGCAACAGATTGCATGCTTCCCACCAGCTGATGCGACCACTGGCAGAGCCAGTTTGTGCACACAGCCATCGCACTGCAGGTCAGTGCATTGGGGATGATTCAGAGTCACACCTAGAGTCTTTTTATTCAGTTCAGTTGTGGCAGAGTCTATCTTGTATTTTTTCAACTGGCCAATAAAGGAAATATTAAATCTCAGTAGGAAAGCAAGTATGCGTTGAGCTCCATCAGCCCTTTCATGGTTGCATCTTTAATTTAGTTAAGTGGGACCTGTTTTTATCATGCCATGTTTTTGGCATGCAAAAAGAGACCATAGGTTTATGTGAAGTTTCTAGAACTTTTAAAATAAATAGTAAGATTGGCCTGTAATTTGAATCCTTTCAAAGCAATTCATTCCAATGAATGCTTTACTGAAAAATGAAAGCCAGTAAACTCATTGGTTTTCAAATCAAACAGTAAGCATTCTGTATTCGTGATTCTCAGTAACTAATGTTTTTAGCCTCTTGTGTGCTCCAAGATGTCCATGGAGTTAATCCTGGGGAGCTGACAGAAGAATCATGCCATATAACATTTCCAGATGGACAGCTCTGTCCTCATTCCAGGAGATGATGCTAATATTAGAACATTTATGTTATATTTTTGGCCAGGATTTCCCAGCTCAAGTCATGTCACTGTTGTCAGGAATCAATCTGCCTGTGAGAAGAAAACAGCAGTGTATTTGTGCCACTAAAAATTGTCAAGAGGCTACTTTTTGGAGTAATTTTAACAACTGTAGAAATGTTTCTACCAATGCACACAACCAGAACGGATGGTTCTGTAGGAACCATAACTGATGCCTCATCATCACCTTTCCCATTTCATTACTCCTTGAGACCCATGCTCCCCTTTGAGTAAGGGAGATACTAAACTGAGCTTGAGAGTGAAAAGAAAGAAAACCTCTAAAAACTCTCAGCTGAACAGAGCGTTAGAAGGAAGCTGCTATCTCCTTGAAAGGCATGAAATTACGTGTATGACAAGAGAGTCCAGCTACGACTAGAACACAAACTTCTGCAGTGCCGTCCAAACCCAGACTTACCCGCAGCGATGTGCAGTCTAAATAAAGACAGGGAAAGAGTTGAGGTAATCTGGGCTCTTCTGCTTCTCAGCAGATCACGTACTGATCCACTGGCTGGGAAATGCTCTATTTGTTTCACTGTTCAGGCAGTACAGATAAGTCCTTACGCTGCAGGAACTGAGATATCACCCAGATTCTTCCTGCACTGAACCACTCCCATGAAAGATCCTGTTTTTAACTCCCAGGGATCAGTCCTCCACAGGCAGCGGGAGGAATAGATGGCTGGGTGCATTTTGCCTTGCATCACTCAGATTACTTGCTCCTCAGTCTCGTCTCTTACTGTCCTCTGGTTTTTAGTTTGGCAGCACTTGGTGACGGTGAGTGTCACCAGACTGATAACGGGAGTCCAAGTGAACTAAGTAAAGTAAAAATAGGACTGAGAGGAGAAAGAGAAGTGGCCAGAAATATGATCCTAGGGAAAAAAGACACTCTAATTTCTGGAAATGAACCTAACTGGCTTGCAAGGACAAGATACTTTTTTTAGGGTATTGGTCTTTAGGCCACGTCTGCCAAAGCATCACGTGCATGTAAATTTGTGAAGAGCTCTGTTTTATCTACATAAAGGCATGTTTAGGTTAGGCACAGGTCTTGTTCGGTAGATTGCATACCCAGTGTGCACTTTGCTCCTCCAGAGCCGTCAGGGTGTGCTGTGAAAGTCAGGGTGAGTCATTTGCCAAGCTCATGAAAATACAGGCACGTTCACTTGTGACAAGGAGAGAAGCAAAGGAAATTTGCTTTGACCCTCTAAAGGATGCTAATAACTCACTACAGCCTTCTGTTTCAGCCAAAGCTATTAAACACTATCAACTCCTGTTCCATGCCTACAATACACTTCCTGACTTCAGCTATTCTTTGTTTCCTACTATTCAGTTTCGTAAAGCCAGTTTTTACATTGCTTGAAGCTTTTGTCTAATTCTGCTATGAGAATTGCTGCAGCTTCTTTTGCTCTGCATATGTTTATTAAACTATTATCAGGAAATTAAGGAACCTGCTTTGATTCTAAAAGAAATTTATTTACAAGAAAGGGAAATGGGATGGGGAATTTGTCTTCTTTTTTCTACGTCTGTTGAAAAAAAATAATTAAAAAAGCTCAACAGTGTGAAGTTATTGTTTTTCCTAAAAAAACCCAGCTGATTCAAGACTATAAACTTCACATATGAAAGTAGCTGACCTGTTGACTGTGCCATTTTAGTCCCTCTGTATCAAAACTTGGCAGGCTGGAAAAGTGTGTCAAACGCCAACTTCAAATTGCCTACTTACCAGTTGGGCTTCTCCTCAAAAGTTTCTTCTTTGAGGTATGTATTACCAGTTCTATAGAAAAAATTACTGTCCTGTGCTTATCAGGAGAAATTATTAAGGCTGTGAGCATTTTATGGGAGCCTTGACCTAATCTACATTTCTGTGGTTGGAACTGCAATTACTCAAACCTTTGTGTGTGCTGCTACGGTGCTCACAGCATGCAGTTCGCATAGAGAGGCACCATCACTGCTCCACTGAGGGGGAACCCAAACAAGTGCTGAGGATGCCTACATTTTTGAGTGCCATCAATACCTTTTGGAGTCAGCGAAGAGATGCTCAGATCCTTACTGGACCTCTCTTGATTGATCACTAATATCCCTAACCAAGCAAACCCCTTAAATAGGCACACAATTTGAAAAATGTGAACTGTCCCCCTGATGTCAATATCCTTACATGCTCTGCCAGACCAGGGCTGTAGTCAAGTCTGAATATATATTTATACAAGAAGGAGTCACAAGCTAGTTTTCTTTACATTTTTAGCACAGAGTATGGGAACTGTCTTTACTGTTTACCCTGTGCTGTTTTTAAACTTTTTTTTTTCCTGACATCAAGACTGTAAGTAGAATACTGTTCCACCAGATTATATTGTGTCCCTGTAAGACCTGGAATAGATATACAGAAAAAGGCAGATAAGATCTTTTTTTTTTTCTGCTGTGATAAATGCAACTTGTAAAATTTCTGAATGCATTCAATGTCATTTAAAGAAACATTCATCAAAAGAAAATGTATAAAAGATCACGAGTTACATTTGGGAGGTGATGTTCAAGTCAGGTGCAGCACTACAAACTTTGGAGAAGGCTGTGGTGTATGTTATTAAAAATTAGAAAATACATAAGCATATGAGATCATTATTAGTGTCCGTACTTCCACATACTATTTGAAACTTAAAAGTTGACAGTTACAGTGCTTGGACAACAAAGGCATGACAGCAGAAGCAAAAAAAACCCTAAACAATAAGCTCACAACCATTCTGTTAAATCAGTGATACCAGCTAAACATCTACATGTTTCCTTGACCCTTTGAAAGATCATGTTTCCATATCTGCTGGTGCGTGTCTTGCTGACCACTACCACAGTTTATTGGAAAAGGATGAAAAAGCGTATTAGGTTGCTCCTACCAAATCCAAGGGAAAGAGCATGGGAGGTGTTGGGACTCATAGGGGTAAAGCTGCTCTTCTGCCTTCCCTCACTGCTCAGACACCAGGAGACTTCACTATTTTGAAGGTGTAGGGTGTAGCATATGGTAGCACTTCATGACTGCAAGGCTACGTGAAAGAGGAACAGGAGGACATGGGACTGTCAGCATTGCAAAGGGGTCCAACGCTCTCCCTGAGGACACACACATCCTCACCTTGGTTGCATGAAGTTACAGGAACTTGAACAGTGTCTTCACTTGCTTCTACTCTAAGAAGTCATTCACCCCTTTAAGTGTTTACCTGCAGTTGTGAAAAGAAGCTGCTACTTTGTTCCTGAAAACATACAGCTTCGTGATGCCTAGATGTTTCACTTCCTTGCTAATCATTGTTTCTAACAGCAAACACTAGGTGCCATCAGGTGTGTTATAAAGCCAAACCTCATTCTATTCCAGTGTATTTATATAAACCTCAGGCTATAGCATGGGCAACTACAAAACATGAACATGCAGCAGTGTTCAGAGATGGGATAAATTCCACCACAAGACAAGAAATCACCATGACTCTTGGTATGGTGGCAAGCATCTAACAAGGGAACCCCAAGAGTCCCTCCAGGCTGGGGTACAGCAAGGTTAGGCTCTGACTGTCAGCCCTGAATTCTGCCTCAGAGCACACTGCTGTTGTGGGGACTGTCCAGATCGATGGGCACAACACTCATTCCTTTGCACAAAACCAGAGAGGCCATGAGTACAGATGGCTAGGACCACAGCTTTTGTCTAAAGCTGGTTAAATGCAGAAAAATGACAAACAAGTAATTCCCAGGCAAAATAAACCCTTCAAAAGCAAGCAGAACTGTTTCACCCCAGTCACTGGTTCAAACCAGCCAATGAATTTGCCTTACATTCCCTGTCACCCTGTGCCTCCTTTCCATAATATGGCACAAAAAGAGTGTTCTGCTGGCACATCCCTTACTGGAAATAGTGAATCTTTCCTGAGTACTATAGAGTACGCCAGAAAAACAAACAATGCTTTAACAAACAAGGATATTCATGTTGGAAAGTAGATTTAAAGGACTGCACTCTTCTAGCCAGAGAAGAAAACTAGTCTGGTCAGGAGTGACCCTGACTGCACACATAACAACTATTCACGTGGACTGTGGACAATTTTAAATAATGCCATGACTTTGAAAAAGCTTGTGATCGCAGGCCACCATTTCACAAAGTGAAAATCAATGAAAATAGCCAAAAAATAATTTGCTACTAATTACCGAGAGAACAACCTCCTGCTCCCTGCCCGTGCTGAATTGCTGATGACATACTAGAAAAGCCCTGGTGATGGGCTTTGTTTTATCAGATGGGCAGGCTCATCAAAATCTGCGGAAGTACTCGTGAGAAAAATGCGACTGATGCCAACGGGTCAGCACTGCAGCAACCAGCCACTCTCCAGAGATCTCCTCATGAAGCACTTGCCTGTCCTGTCTCAGGATAGTCCAGCAGAAGGAAAGCCTAACAGCTTCAAGGAGACATCTGCGCTCCTCTGAAACGCAGCGAAACTTCCTGTGCAGGTGGGGATGTCATGTCAGCCAGTTCCTTGGAAAATAACGTGGATGTTGTCTGAGTAAGGAAGGCAGAAAATAAAGGGGCTGTTTTCCTCCCTGGAAACTGGGCTGCTGGGAGGTTATTGCTGTTTGCCCAAAGAGAAACTCTTAAGCAGCTTTCTTAATTTTATTATTTGTTTCATGTTCCACAGTTCCTTGTTTGATACGGCTACTTTAGCAAAGAACTCGGATCCCTCTGTGTGTATGTACATTCATATACGTCTGTCCGTCTGTATGTTTAAAGAGGTATTTTCATCAACATGAACACTGGAGTGATGTTTTGACTACGCTAAAGATAATGGGAATTCTTTTATTGATTGCAGTGGGATCTGGAGTTAACCAGAATCCAGAAACATTAATAAAAGTAAAGATATTCTGTAAACAGAGTCTATATTACATTTTCATATTATAATTTATTTTATACATATAAATATAATATACATTATATTATTATATTATATTGTATTATTATATTGCCCTCAATGCAGGTCTACAGACCTGCTACTAAGATAATAAACTGATATTAA
>JAHREE010000367.1:4631595-4683017 GCA_033628505.1 Tringa tobata | reverse complement strand
CCGCCACCCCCGCCGGGCCGGGGCGGAGCGGGGCTGCCCGGGACACGCCCCGCGGGCCCCGCCGGGGCCGCCACCAGCCGGGAGCTCCCCGGACCGACGCGGGACTCGCCGCCCGAAGCGGCTGCTAGCGGCCCGGCCGCCCCTCGGCTCCGCGACCGCTTTAGGGGCCGGGGCTGGCAGCCGAGCTCCCCTCCAGCCGTCCGGGCGGGCTGGGTTTCCCCATTCATCCCAGATCCCCGGCCGGCAGCACCCCACTCCCCGCCCCGCTGCTTTCACTGCAACCTCACGCGTGACTGAGATTTGTAGTGGCGAGCGTTTGTGGCGTTGTGGCAACAGGCAGCAGGAAAAAAGGTTGAGGCCGTCCCGCATCAGGCCGTATCGGGTCGTACCTGCTGCCCTCGTCGCAGCCGTAGGGAGTATGTGGAAAAGAAGGGGGGAAGAAAGCTGCTCCAGCCCTCTGGTCGTGTTTGTAGTCCCAAGGAGGGCCATGAAGATGATGAGAGGGCTGGAGCACCTGTTCTGTGAGGACAGGATGAGAGAGCTGGGCCTGGAGAAGAGAAGGCTCTGGGGATACCTTATAGCCCCTTCCAGTACCTAAAAGGGGCCTACAGGAAAGATGGGGAGGGACTGTTTATCAGGAAGTGTAGGGATAGGATGAGAGGTAATGGTTTTAAACTAAAGAAGAGTAGGTTTAGGTTAGATATCAGGAAAAAAATATATTATTCAGAGGGTGGTGAGACACTGGAACAGGTTGCCCAGAGAAGTTGTGGATGCCCCATCCCTGGAAATGTTCAAGGCCAGGCTGGATGAGGCTTTGAGCAACCTGGTCTAGTGGGAGGTGTCCCTGCCCATGGCAGGGGGTTGGAACTCGATGATCTTTCAGGTCCTTTCCAACCCAAACCATTCTAGGATTCTATGATTCTAAATGGGTGCTGCCACTGCCCACCAAGGTTCTCACGTCCAGCCCCACTGGTCTGTTACCCTCTAACATTACTTACTTGGCTTATACTCCCTAAACTGCCTAATTGTTGCTGCAATAAAATACTGCATCAAACATTACAAACTACTATTGTGCCCTCCTTGGGTTTTAGCTTCACTGCGGAGAAGTTATTTCCTCTGTTTTATTTGAGAACATATTTTAAGCCTGAGTGTTTTATATATATATATAAATAAAATATAGCAAATTGCTATAATGGCTTCTAAAAATATTTGATAATATTGATAGGCAGCATGAGCTCATGAGCTGTCAGGAGCACATTCTTGCTGCATTCAATAACCACCATCACCAATCAGTCTCAGAAATAGAAGTGACATTACTAATCAATGATCAAGGCTTGTTAAATAAGAAGGTAGCTAGTACTGGTAATTTTCTTTAATTTCACCCTGCATTAAATTCAGAATAACCTTTAGCTTTGAGAAGCTCACAGGAAAGTGATATAAAAATAACTATGCAAGGTTTGGGTAGGAAATCACTAATACAATGCTCTGGACCATATCACATTGTTCTTGACCGGATAACTTCTGCAGAAAAGCTTCACATCTATGTGTAACTTGTGTTGATGGTTTTTTTTCTCCCCCACTGATAAATACGGTGATACTAATGTCACGCAAATGGTTTGGATCCAGTGATGTAGCTGTGGCTCATTAAGTATAAAAGCCTGCAAGTTTCGAACAGGTTCAAATGCAAGCAAAGAAACAGCGTGATGACTCAAGACATACTTATGAGCTGCATTTCTACCCTCCCCAGTTCCTCTTTGTTCCATGAGTGGGAGGAATATAAAGGCCAATTGACAGACTTGAGGTTCAGATCTGCCCTTCTGGGTGCTTCTGTCTGGCAACTATTATTTTTTAGCCTATGGATATGGGGAGCTGAGTGCAGCTCAGAGGCATTCGGCAGGCTCCTGGTGGCTGCTGGGGTCTGGCACAGAAGTTTGGGTTTGGTGCTGCTCAAAAGCAAGGTAGGAGCAACCAGCAGAGGATCTCACATATGTGAGAACATACTGGTTTATGTCAGCTACTTTCTACATTCCCCCTCACCAGGGGCATGGATGGGGTGCATCTGCACAACCAGGGAGCTGCTTTTCAACAGCTCTACACATTTCCCTCCTGCTGCATCTCATTCCACCAGCCAGCTGGAGCACTGAGTCCATAGCTCCACTTACTCAGCTCCGGCTTTGCGAAAAGCTCAGGGGTGGTTCTTCTTGCTGGATTGCCCAAATCACAGTCTGCCACTCGAGAGTGGTCTTGCAATATCAGCCCCCTTTATGAAAAACAAATAGCCCTTTTTGTTAACCTCCATCTATTTTTTGAAATCTGCTAATGTAATGGGTGATAAATGTTGATGTCTGTCAAGACAGCATCAAGGAAAATGAAGAGCTTTCTGTTGTAATCTCTGAGAAATTGAAATAAGGTGGTGATGCGATTGCTCCTGAAAGAATAATATTTTTCATGAAAAGCCTGTTTAAAGGCAACAAAAGGTCAAGACTGTAGATGACTTAGGGTGCTGTTTATTAAGAACCCCTGAAAACACTCTGTTTTTAATAACTTTGATACTTATTTTTGAAATTATTTCTGTATGAATTACCAAGTCGGGTTGGCGGCCAAGCCTGAGCAGTGTCAAGCTCTGATCCCTGACTTTTCTGGCAAATGTACAGAAAACAAGGAGGTGTATGCGGTGGTCAGTAGGGGGGATTTTTCCAGTTCCCTTCTCCAGGGATGCCTGGCTCGGCTTTCTGTCAGCATGGCTGGACAGAACAGTTTGAAGGACAAAAATAAGAGTGGAGAGCAATGACCACAAACAGAGTGGAATATTTCTCCAGTCTTATATGGTGTTCTGTAACATCCTTTGGGCAGATATTTTTATTTTTATTGTATTTATTTATTTTTTTTTAAATCTCTGTGTGGGTAACAGCCAAATAATTATATAATGTGACATGAAATGCATGTGAATGTGTGTATATTTCCACACTTTGGCCCAGGTGTAGTTCTTTATGGTGCTAAACTTTCACTTGAAGGTGTCATCAACTATCGAGGAGCTACAATGTATCTCCACTTTCTAAGTGCTACACATTTTGCTGCTGTATTTTTAACAAGTGGAAGGGTGAAATTCTTCATTATTGCAACTTCTCTGTATTAGAATAGCTTCCCAGAACTTATTGTGATACAGAGTGCACAAACATTGAACAGGAAGTGGTCTCTCAAATAGCTTGTAATCAAAAGCATAGGCCCAGGGATGGACGATGGATGTGGACGTACAGATGGGGGATCTCAAGAAACAAGCACGGCTGTGGTAGGCTCAATAGTTTTATTACTCTGCTTTCATACACACGATTGGAAAGGGACTTTTAAGAACTGATACGGAGAAGGATATGAGGACGCATCTTGCATGTTCCCAGCAACTCCTCTGAGGTGTGAAGTGCATCACAAGGGGAACCAGCTCTGCTCACATGGAGATTTTTGGAAGAGGAAACTTCTCAGCAAAAAAGTTTTCGTATTTGTTAAGAGGGTTAAGAACGGGTTAGGTCAGTTGCATTTACACTCAAACCAATGTATAATTTTATTGAAAAATACAGATTCAGCTCAACATTTGTTTTATAAGGATAATCCTGTTTAAGTTTTGAGCATTAGTTTGATGATTTCAGTGCTTTATATGCAGATAGAAACTGTCTTTCCTGACCATAGCAGGGATGTCAGTTCTATGCCTTTTGGGAAAAGCTTTCACAATTATACTTTGCATTTGAGAAAGCTCCCCAGTCTTTGCAACAAGACCATAGATAACGACCAGTTGGGCCTCTATGCTATTTTGCTTTTCTGGACGAATTCAGCTCTCAGGGTGTCGTTTTCCTCTTTTCCCTCTCCTTTTCCTTTTTAAAAATATTTGTAACTTCATCTAAAAGTGTCATGTCACAATTATATTTTACATTATCACTTCACATTTTCAAAAAGATAAAGGGCAAGGGATCCTATTCATTGATCTTGTAATTTCATTGGAATTTTAACAGGTGTCTACTTCAAATATGTTATTCTCCTTTCAAGATCAGTATTGAAAATCTTAATGATTTCAGAGGAGCTGTGAGAAGAGTCTTTTATCTCATCCTCATATCTCTGTGGCATATCTGGGGAATTTTTGTTACTATCCTTTTACGGATGAACTACTGGGATACAAAATGTCAGATTGGCTCTAAATATTTGTATACGTATAGGAGTGAGGTGTGAAAACTGTGGCTGCAGCCCTCAGCTGCCCATGAGGTGGAAGGGAGAGGCAGCTGCACAACTGAGATTTCAAGAAGTGAACCAGGCAGTGCCAATGGAGTGGTTACAACCCCTTTTCCCAATTTTCCTTCTGATAAATGCATGCCTGGATGTAAATGCTGTAAATCCATATGAAGGAAGCAGATGTAGCGAACTGAGAAATTTGGGTGGCATTCAGGGATGTCCAAGATGCATTTAAACAGGGCAAAACCTGAAGAATCTTGGAGATTAAAGATATGGATTAGAATCTAGATTTCCTTGTTTTAACAGTGGGCAGATCAAACATTCCGATTTGACTGAGAGGTTTAAGCTGCAAACTCCAACATGTTGATGTAACCCTATCTGTATAAAAAAAACCAACAACTAAATAAAATTATTTGTTAGAAGAGTGTACATAAGAAAAGATGATGGGAGACTTTTGGAAAAAGTGAGTGCTAATTTGTCACCACTTAAACAGTGACTCTTGAATTGTTCCATGAAAAAGGATAATTAGGTCCTGTTTCTGTGTATGGAAACTCACTTGCTCTCAGGTTTTTTTTTTTGGTTTTGTTTTGTTTTTTCTAGTTTTCTGCCCTGTGGAGTGTAAAATTCACTGTTTTCAGTGATCAACAATGTAAACAAAGGCAAGCCACAGCTAAACATTTCTATTTGTTTTGCCAAATTATACTCAATGCTACTGAATTTAAGTCAAAAGCTTCTATGAGGACTGGTTTTATATGTGTCAGGGTGAAATCTGCTTAGAGAGTCAGAGTAGACATGACACCATAAATGTGTTCAGGCCAAAAACTGGTTGCAGAAATAATTTCAGGATTTTCTGGATTTCTTTTATCCAAGCTAGGTTAGTGGTGACAGAGTTGTTTATAGTAGCTTTCAGCATAGCCTCTGATTTCTAATATGAGAAAGGAGAAAACTGAGTACTCCCATGAGGTCTCCTGAGTTATTGTTTTGATGATTTACCAGTTAGTGCTCAAATGGTTTCCAGTGAGGGGGTGAGAGAGTTTGTTGTTTAATACCAACAATGGGAATACAGTTCCTTGTGAGCAGATGGAGAGCGTGGGGAATAGTAAAGGGGCTGGGCTCAGACATTTTTAGATATTTCTTTTTTCTTTTCTCCCATCAGTAGAAGTCTGGAAATGTTTTCAGTGTGTTTTCGTAATTCATTCTTGTCTGGTTTAATTTTTTTTTTTTTTTCAATTTTTCCTTCTTACTGCAGTTTACAGGATGAAATAGCAGAGCTCTTATTAACATGTCAGCATATGTTACAGAATAAAACTCACAATGACTCAGTGGGGCCTGGATTTGAATGGTGAAATAAGTGATGATCTAGTGAAAAAGGCCCCAGGTTGGGATCTGAGGGCTGACTGCATGTGTCATACTGAACATACTTCAATCTTTACAGCAGTACAGGGACTTTTATAGCCAATGTTTCCTGTGTGCTTAAGGATGTTAAATATTATAAGGATTATTAAGGCATTTGAGAAAGTATTTAAGGTAAGTTCCTGCTAAGTGGGCCAGCTGCATGTTGTAAAAGGTTGGGAAAAGGGTGCAGGGTATGGAGAGGTGCTCGGTGCTGGATGGCAACTCATGACCCTGTTTGTGCTCCAGACCTGCCACATGTGGGGAGGAAAACCATCTGATTTAACCTTGTAGCATGCTGGTCAAACAGCCAGCTGCTACTGTTCAGCTGACTGGTGGTAAATTGTTGAAATGTGGTGACCCAAGTGTTTATAACAGTTTATTTGCAGAGCAAAGAAAGGCACTAAGGGCTGGTGTAGCACGAAACCAGAACCTGAAAGTTGATCAGAACTCCAAAGCTTGTGCTGTTCACCCACTGAAATGAGAAAGGAAAAGGGATATTGTGGAGGAGATATACAAACAACTCTGGTGCTGGTATGATCTGCAGGAAGAACCAGATGATTTTTCTATGAGCATCCAATGGTTAAATCAGATTCTGGTGGAAAATCATTATAAAAGCAGTAACTGTACTTGGCCACTCTTGGTTTCAGATATTCTGGGATTTGCTGTCAGTGGTGGAGAATCCTGCTCTTTAGCTTGGATCACACCGTGTTTGCTGGAGATTGCTAAATGCTCTGATTTAATTACGACTCTACTAATGGTTGTTTCATACTTCTATTGCAGTGTTTCTTTGCGGGTTGTTCATGTCTAGTGGGAAAGAGGTGACGGCTGGGGATGTGAATCAGGGTGGTGTCATTAGTGGATGACTTTAGAAAAAATGAAAATCAAACCCTTCAGCTCTTCAATAGCTGCCACAAACTCATGCAGTTTGGACATGTAAAAAAAACCTTGATAATTTTTTTGAAGGTGCAGGTTCCTGTCCCTTCAGCATCTGGATCGAATACATCTCAGAGTCATTTATGAAAGTTATCCATCCGGAATCTGAATTTAAAAGTGACGATCAGTTGATTTAGACTAGCATGGTTTAGTTTGCATTTCTAAACCTCACTTCAGTGGTTTACTACCACTAAGTTTTTGAGATGATTTCTGCAACTTGCTATTTAACAACTTTCTGTGTTGAAAGCTCTTTGATCTTTTCACAGGTTTCTGCTCTTTTCGTGCTTTGGATGTGGAAGGGGAATACTGAGCATGTTGTGCTTGAGTTAGGTCATTCTCTTGTGCAGTTCTTTTAAAAAAATACTTACAATCTGATAAACTACTTATCCTAAGAATGCATTTTTGGTCTGTTTGCAACCTTTTGATGAGCCAGAAAGTCTCCAAGGAATTTAGGACATTCTCAGCAATAAATTAATCCAACCCTTGGCAAACAACAAAAACTTTTATTTTTTTTTCCTCAAATGCAGAAAAAATTATTTTCCATTCTCATTCATCATATAATTTTAGAATGGCTTATTGGAAGGCCAGAAACATATATAGGTCAGTTGTATATGGAGTGATGAATTTTCCTTTTCCAAGGTATTGGCTATTCCTACAGTTAGGGTACATAAGGGCCTGACTTTTACTTGCACATGGAGTGCTTCACAAACACTTGGTTTTTTTTCTTAATGTATACTTTATTTGTCTTTTTATAGTCTAATAGCTTGGTTGAATCTTGACTTCTTTAGGTAAATTAAGTAATTTTTGAGGGAAAAAACCCCTTTATTTATGAAAATGGATGCTGTTTTGTGAAAAGCAGAATTTGCAGAACACTTTTTCAACAGGGATACAATTTAAAAATATCTATTTTGAAAACTCCACTGAGAAGAGAGATGAGGAGAGAATTGAAGACAAATGCCCACCTGAGCAATGGATATTTTTGCTAACTATAAATGTAGTTGTTCCCATTCTTGAAGCTGCAGTTGGATTACATTCCTTCTCTCTGTAAGACTTCTCTAGTACGACTTGGCTGCCCCTGCGGTGTCCATGCAACAAGTCCATGTATTACAACACACACATATATAAAATATATATATCTAAATATAGACATTATATGTACAAATGTATATCTGTTATGGTGTTTTGCTCTGTTGAGCTTGTCCAAAAGAAGGAGATAGGAACAGATAGAATGCAAAGTTAGTCTCCAGGCAGGATGTACATGTTAAATAGTCAAAGTCTAACAAAATGTCATTAACCTTCAACTGGCTGCTTCTGGGGTTTTACCCTCCAGGCCACTCCCTCCTAAGGCTACGTGCTTTTTCTTTTTCTGTCTGTCACACAGCTTTCTATTAAATCCAGATGGAATAAGGAAACTTGTCTAAATGAGTCAGCAGCCCCCAGTGAGCTCAACAAATGCTGAAAGAAATGATAGGTATATCATCAAAAAGATTATACGTATATGATATTATATATATATATGATTTTGGAATTTCCTTTGTGCTTGTGGCAGTGGTGGTAGGACACAGAGCAGAGAACAGTGACTAGGTTTGTGACCAGTTTGTTCTCCAAAACTGTTCTGACCAGAACTAGATGATCCTTGAATAAAATGCCAGTTACGCTGTCTTAGTAGCAAGGCACAATGAATTGTAGAGATGAGCTAAGAATAACAGGAATAAGAAATTTTTAAGAGAACTGCCATGGACTGGGAGAAGAAAACATCATTTGTCCTAGACTAGCAGGTTTCTTACACATTCCATGCCTGGGAGTCTATTTTGGAAGTCCAGTACACGTTTTTCTTTTCTTATTTAGTTGCACTTCCTCCTTTGCCATAAAAGTCCCTCTCTTTTTGTATTCATGCCTTTCAAGCTGGAGATTGCTGTATCTCTTTAATTGTCATAGAGCCAAGGGCTTAAAAATCCAGTTCTATTTTTGTCACTCACTATGTATCAGTCTCTCCAGCTCTCTGATCATTTTTGCTGTTTTCTGGACTCTTTCCATTTTCTCCCTCAGTCTTTCTGATAGACGGCTATAGCTGCATGTAAAATTCCTGGCAGGCACACTTAGGGTAAGGTCATCTACTGATAGATTTTTGCATTCCTTCTTTTTGACATGATGTATTTGTGAAAACAGCTTAAAACCATTTTGTTTATATCACAAACAATGCATTTAGTTCTTTTACTCTGTGCTCTCTCAGGCATTATAGCTCTAAGATTAATCAGAATAAATGCTTGGCATCCACCGTTTCTGTTTATGCCAGTTGAAAGTCTGTCCCTTTTATTTTCTGGAGGCTGCTTCAATTTATAGCTGAGATTTTGTTTATTTTTTTTAATGTGCGTGTGTTCATGTTCCTTCATTGATGCTATTTATCACTTTTCCATGGCTTGCTTCTTTTCCTGTTTGAAATAGAATTCTGTGTAAAGACCCCCATCCTTCAGTGAGAAACCTGTTAGTCCTACAGCTGAAATACGTCAAAGCTCCAACTTTTCCAGCTGAACCTTTGGGAATAAGGGCAGAATCATAGACTTGAATGTCAAAGTACTTGAGGACTGTATCCAGGCTATATATGGTAAAACAACCCAGGCAATACTCTGAATTCTAGGCTATTCCTGAGACTTAGCCACGTCTTGCCCCCTGAGGCAGTTTTCCCTCGACCTGAGCTCTGGTTCCTTAAAAACCCTGCACATGCTGGGCTGGGCGATGCTCTGACAAGGTTCCTGGGGCCCTTCTAAGGAAGCACCCAGGAAGCATCTCTCTCATCCCCAAAGTACAAGGGTAATAAAGGTGCATATATGTATCTACACTTTGGTTTGGTGGCTATTTAAAACACATGCTGGGCACTCTGAACCCTTGAAGATCAAGTTTATTAGATAATATTGACATATTATACTGAGAGCGTGGCAAGCCTGAGGCATTTCTTGGATTATGACTCATTTTGGTTTTCCATTTCAGCAGCTCCTGGTTTATTTTGGTGCCTTAACCAAGTATTTTAGATTTGTTTAACTCTTTTCATTGTAGGCTTTCTAGTTTACTTAAAATTTGCTAGTAAAAGAGAAGCAAAAGACAGGAGAATACAGCTTTTGAAGACCTTCTGAGATGAATATGAAAGTACCAGTATGGTCATCTGAACACTGAGAGCTGATAGACCAGGGCTTTGTTTTTCTCTATATATAACTTCTGGCAAGACATCTGTGCTTTTTGTGCTATATTGTATTTATTTGTGTGACTCATTCCTGATTCATTGTGTGGGAATGAAACGATGTTGTTTTGTCAAGCTCATGTTTATTAATCCTATGAAACATATCAGGGGGCCCATTTGCCTTTATATGTGCCCAATGTGCCATCTAAAACCCTGTCAGTGTGTGCTGCACGATACTCTATACATAACGTCCAACTGTATAATGAAAATTCAAACTCTCCTTTTCTCTTGGATTTATTTTAGAGTCCACATCCTGGTGACATTGTGTTGAGTACCCATATTCTCAAAACCAATATATGAAATATTTTTGGTCACTTAGTTGCTTCATTGGCATAGCTTTGTAATAAAGATTTGTAATAAAGAAAAGTACAGTTCTGCATTCCTGGTAGGGAAAGCTCTGAGGAATGTGAGAGCTGTTTTAAATAGACTCTGCCTGTTGTGTGTGATAAGATGGATGCAACTTGGATCTTCACAGTGAGTTTGAAAATACAGTAAGGGCTCAACTCTGGGATCACCACAAAGTCTGACAAAAGAGCAACATATCGAGTTGTTTCTTGGTTCTTCTCTTGCTCCAGTGGAGATTCTATATTTTGCCCAGTCCTTGATTTGCAGTAGATCAAGTCAATCGTATGGGTAGGATCAAAAAGCTACCAGTCCTTTCCCAGCTCACTGGCCCCCCCAACCCATTGTTAGGTAGGAGACGACTGGTTTCCCCATCGTGTTGTCGCCTGTGATGATCTTTCTTAATGCTGGAAGGAAAGCTGAGGAGCAAAGGGACACAGAAGAGTCCATTGCTACCCACAATGAGCACATAAACCTGCCCACAACTGTTAGAAATAGCAGCACAGCCACTACCACCAGGCATTCTGCAGATCGACTGGGATGTATTTTACTCAAAATGCTCAGTCTGCCTGGGAAGACCTCCTGAGAGAGCCTGGCCAGGAGGGATCTTTGAAAAACAAATGAGAATGCAGTTTCTACACAGGGGTTGTGCAATCCAAGTGTTCCTCCAACAGGTGTCAGAAGAAAAAAAGTCTCACCTTTACCTGTCATACATAGAATACAGATTATTCTGATATTTTAAAAGATACCACTTTAAGACAGACCTCTGAGAAAATGTCTTTTCTTTCTGTTTTGTTCCATTCAGAGACATTATTTCCAGATCACTGTGACATGAAAGAGCATGTATTTACAGAGTATTACAGAATGTCTCTGACAAAACATAGCTGAAGGCAATGTAATCTGGAGAAAGATGCCTCATAAATTCCACCCTATCTCATGACCCATCCAGCAAAGGTGGTTTTGTTCAGGCACAGTTCAAAAACCAACTCTCATCATGTAGACAAGAAATATTAACAATAGTCAATGTGAGCATGTACCCAGGGCTCAACAAGGAGTGGGTGGAGAGCAAAAATCTAAAGAAAATTCGGGAACAGAGCTGAAGCCTGACATGATTAAACAGAAGCATGTTTTTGTAATTAGTGTGTTCTCAGCAGCCCGAATCTTTTGCTGCTTGCTGAGTGCTCTGTACAAGTCAGCTGGGCAGTGGGGAAAGCTGGCCAAACATTCCTATGTTTTCAGAGACGTGCCACATGCCTCCACTGCGTGCAATGTTTGAAGATGCCGCGAAGTTATTTTTCCTGTAACATCTTCAAACTCTGACTAGCAAATAAAGAATCAGGAGAATACAGTACTGGCTATGCCACCCTTCCTACCCATAAACTTGCTCTCTCCTATCTGCCCTGGCAGCGTGTGTGCTCCGGGCATCCACGTCCTGACGGCTGCAAGAAAGCAGACGCCGTGGCAAAAGCAGGTAGAGCAGCACAAACCAAGCTGAAGTGGTGACGAAGGGCTAGAAATGAAAGGCAGGGAAGGCAAAAAGCCTGACATCAAAGCAGCATTGTCTTTCCCCTTTGGACATGATACAAATCTCCACTAATAACCTGTATAGCAGGGATTTATAGAACACAGTCTGGATGGAGAGGAATTTTGCCTCTTGTGTGCTCTGGGTCGGTGGGTTTTACGCACAGTGTCCAAAAGAAGCTGAGTGCTGCCTGGGTTTTATGTTTCCCAGGTACAGAAGTTACAGGAACAACGAATCTTATCTGTGTTTTTATCTCAGCATGCCTGGCAGAGAGAACGGGGCTTGGCCTTTGGAGTCCGCACACAGCTCAGCCAAATACTTCATGTCAACTCAAGTTCAGGGAAAGCAAAGAGAGATTCAGCACAAAGAGATTGTTTACATTCTGGGGCTGCCCTTTTGCAGGTGGCTCTGTCTTTTGAAAGCCTGAGGAATAAAGAGGTTGAAGGGCTGAGAGCACCTACCACTGTTCTTTGCTACGTGAGTTGGACTTGCCTGCTCTGATTTCTCTGTGAGGAGGATTTGAAAGGTATTGAAGTAGAAATCCATATGGTAAAGACTCCCTGTGAAAGAAGAAATTTATGGTTTATTAGTTGTATAATGCAGTAATTAGGGTTAACTACCGGAACAGTATTTGTTGCTCTATTAATGGTCAAAGAGTTTGATAGCGAAAATGAGCTGTTAAGGTATTTGTTTACAGTTTCTTGTATTCAGACTAAATTTCAAAGCAGGGTGTCAGGTCTGTCAGCACATCAGTTAGGATCACTGAAGCCCTGTTCCTGCAAAGCTCCTCTCTGCAATCCGAATGGAGGAGGGCTGGGGACACAGGTACAGTAACTAAAGCAGAAGCCAGGGCCGAGTTACAAGAGAAACACTGATCCCTGAATTCTGGTTTTGGACAGTAAGAGAAAGGAGAAATAACATTAAGCATTTTTGCATTGAAATGGGCTTAAATGTGTCTAGCAGGTGAATTTTGGAATTAGTGATCTGTCCGAGTCCAGTTTGCTTGCTACTAACTGCTCTCACAGCTAAGGGGGTACTGGTGGTCTTTGAACAGCTCTAGGAGCAGGTCAGGTTTGAAAACAACTATACTAACATCTGTACGGGTGGTTGGTTAAGCATTTTAATTCCATTCATCAGATCAGCATTAAAGATTGAGGACTCAGTCCGTTCATTCAGGAAAGGCAGTCTCCCTGTCTACCAACTCCATCTACCAGCACAAGTTCGAAAACATCATAGAAGCCCTTTTATGCCTCTGGCAACGCACCACATTGCTTTTATGACAGGCAGGTAGTTGTTTTGGGTACGCCAAAAGATCAAGTTTAACAATTTATGACCAGATAAGAGAGATGTAAATATTATTTGATGGGAGCTGGCCAAGTGCCGACCTGCTGCACAGTTATTTGTCGGCGTTAACTCCAGGGACTTAACAGAAAGGTTCAGCCACTGCCAGGAGAACAGAGTGGTGGCCTTGGGGGTGGCTGTTGTGGTTCCTAGTTCCTCTGCACTCATTTAAAGGGAATCCTTATTTTTAACTGTGGGGCTGCAGTTTCATTTTGTGGCATGTAAAAATGTTTGCAATTTTTTTCATGTGGCTGCGTGACACCATCCACATCTAAAGTTTGTTTTATGTGAGGCTTGATAGACTGCTGTATTCATAGGCTTCTTGGGTGTTAACTCTGGGTGCTTTTATTTGGATGAGCCATTTTTGCTGAAAAAATGGCATCTTACATACTTTTGATAAAGCTTGGTCTTTTTAAAATTTTCAGCGAGGTGGGAACAGTTAGATTATTTGTATTGTGTGCCAGTAAAAACCACAATATCCTACTTTTCCCCCCATGCTGGCCGGTTAGGGCACTTCCCTGTGATTTGCAGGCTTTAATTTCCAGCCTCCTGAGGCTGAAAGAGCTGAGAACACAGAAACCAAAGCTTATTTATAGAGTGGTTCTGCTAACCACAATGATATTGTGCAAAGATAGACAGCACCACAGGCTGTTTTGGTCTCAAAACTATCAATACATGCTGACTGCAAGGATATGTACTTTGCAAATTGCCGATATTTTAGCTGGAGATATATCAGCTCAGCTCAACCAGAGAAGAATTCTTCTTTTTTTTTGGTGAGAATAAATGAATAGAAGCTAGATGCCAAAAGCAGTCTAATAATATAATGCATTATTCCCACCTCCAGGGATGGCTTATGGTACTTCTAGCTTAAAAATTTATCAGGGGGTTTTGTTGAGGCTGTTTTGTTTGTCTTGCTGCTAAACAACAAGGGAGACAAACTGCTCAGCTCCTTTTGGAACCATCTTCAGAAAAAAAAATCTTTTAAAAAAATGAAGCGAACATAATATGTGTCCAAAATGCTGCAGCAGAGTCCTCAGTACTATGACTTTTACATCCTGGTGCCCAGATTTCATTTTGGCCCAATTTCTAAATATCTTGATTTACAGCCTTTGGTCATCAAGCAAGGAAACAGCAAAAGCTTATTGGTCCTAATTCCTTGTAAGAAGAAAGAAAATGTAACTGTCTTTATGAGTGCTTTCGCTCTGTTTCAGTGCAGAACATCGATGTACAGCCTGTAAAAACTGTCCCAGAGCAAAAAAGTATATTGTACACATTTAATTATGTTTTCCAAATATATGGAGTGTGCTTTAGGACAGCTTTTAAAAACTGACTTACCTTTTTGTCTTATAAGTAGCCAAGCCAGAAAATCATTGCTGGAAATAAAACTGGATTTCTATAGGCATGAAGCATGCCAAATGCTACTGCCTAGTTTGATTTTGTATTTCTGTTTACATTATCACTAACACGCCGCTGTTTTTTTAAATTACCTTGTATCCTGCAGGATAAGATAGTAACATACTTCCCTTTGGCTTTCAAGCTGTAATTAAGCTGGGCTTAGTTTACCGTTTTAATGAGGAGAACTCCCTACGCAATTCTCTGTATCGTGCATAAACACAGATTCCTGTTTATTCACAGTGAGAGATCTGTTAGTGCTGTATTATACTAACATCTGCATCTTGAAACAAAATGCACCCATTTTTAAAAATTCGTGAATGAATAGCATGTATAGTCAGGTCTATGGAATACTAAGCTGATGAAAAGTTCAAGTGTAAACAATTAAGCGAAGCCACCTGAGGTTATTTAATTAACATTCAGAAAAATGCGAACATGTGGGGAGAAATATTCCTGTATGCTTTGACACATTTCTTTGTTCTTCTACCCATCAAGATACAATCCCTGCACAATGGAAGTCGGGGGGTTGTTTGATGTCTGGGTAACTGAGAATAGAATTAAGGCTATACTGCCTGTTTATGTCTCTTGTGTCTCGGATCTGTCAGGAATGTGCTGCAGCCCCGGTCTCGCCGGCTCAGCCAGGCTGCCTTCCCGTGGGAGCCAGGAGGTGATGGGGAGGGAGAAGGGACAGCCCCAGCGCCCTCCCCAGCCTGGACTGGGCTGTGGGTCCTGCAGCTCAGAGGCCCTTCCAGCTCCCAGGGGTGAGCGCAGCCCTCCTGAGCTGGATGCCACAGGACTTCACGCGGGAGACAGCGCTGCTGCAGAGAGTGAAAACGCTTCCTCCCTGCACAGGCTCCCTACACCGCTCCCCATCCATTATTTTGATGCAACGAAGTGATGTGAGAAGTCAGAAGGAAAAGTACATGGCTTCATGAAAAGTTCCCTGACCGAATTATCTGGATTTACAGCAAGAGACATGGCTATGCTTAAGTGGTGCTATCTGTCCTAAAGAACCTGCTTTTACTGGGCAAAGTTTTTATTTAGAGACAACTGAATTAATGGGAAAGCACTGAGTGGTGGTAAATGCTCAGTGAATGCATGTAGCCGTCTCTGAGAATATTTTTATTGAGATTACAACATTGAAGTAAAATACTGAACTGGTGAATGCTGGAGTGTGAACAGTGGCTCAAAATTGATCTTCTAGTGAGAAAATGAAAGATAAGTTGCATTTACAGAACAGAAGAAAAAATACAGAAGAATACAGAAGAAAATAGAAAGTTTTCTCCAAATGTCTTCATTGTAGAGCGTGTGTGTCTGTCTCCATGAAACAACTTTTGGAGCTGCTGGAGAGCTATGGCACGGAGACCCCTCCAGCCTCAACATTCCCTATAAGCATATGTTTAACTTAACATTTTGCCTAGAACAATTTCACTCTCTGAATGCTGGCAATATTTTAGCATCTGTGATGCTAATTTGTATCCATGGAGATGTCTTTAATAGTTTGATAGAAAAGAGCGTTAGGGTTGTACAATATGAGATGGGGGTGTAACTTTCTCAGGGTCCTGCAAAAATAGCAAATTTACATTCTTCATGAAATTGGGGCGTTCCTTGAGCAGATGTTGCCTTGCATCATAGTAAATCAGCTCCAGTACCTTTAGTACACATGAATTTACCAAGAGCATGTCTCTGAAAGGTCAGCAGATTGCTCAGTCTAGTCAAAAAGTCTTTCCAAGTTTAGATTGCACAAACTTGGGACTTGAGAAAGGTCCCCTTGAGTGATCCCCTTTTTATAAAAAATATTGTGTTGATTTGCCAGTGAATTTTCATTATGCTTCTTCATCTTGAAACATGTTGCTAAGACACACTGTCTTGTTTTCTGTTCACCATTTGGGCAACACCTCACCATGCACTAGGAAAATTGCTTTGAGGAGCACAGGCTGCTGACTAATCCAGCAATGGTGAGCTGGTGTCTGTGACCACTTATAGCACAAATGTGTCCACCAAGAAGGTGGGAAGCAACACCACCTTACGTAGGTTTTCTTCATCGATTGAGACAAAAATTTCATTTTTAGCCATGCTGTGTGTTGTGACAAAGAAATCCCAGGTCCCACTTGAGTCAGTATCAAACACATTTGGCAGCTCAGTGCTGACACTGTAATCGTAATTTCCCAATGGCCTGTTGCAGTACTTTCCAGCCTCACATTGTTCATGCCTTAATCACTTCCCATCTTAACTATTCCTGCTGCCACTTTTGTGCTCTTAAGTTTTATAGCTTCTCGGCGTCCAAAGTTCAGTGGCTAAATCACGGATTTACTCAAGGAAATGGAAACGTCTCACCCTTCTCCTCAGGCACTTTGCACTGCCCTTCCACACAGCTTTAAGGGACAAGTCAAACTTTGCCCTTTGTCTTCCAAACCTTTCCTCTGAAATACAATGTTTACCCTATGACGATGACTTTGACCAAATTTTAACTGAGCTATTCATGATGTTCACAGGGGCCAAATGCTACCACATTTCATATTTTCAATTGGGAATAAAAATTCTCATGAACTACAAATGTTGCACTAGGCAACATTGTGAGAAGGAGTTCCCCAAGATATCTCTGAACATTGTCTTCTGGACATGGTTTTCAGGAGATAGTGTGGGGATGGCAATGAACTCTAGATATCTTCTGGAGATCCCTGGAACAATTTTGTCCTCAGTGGTATACGAAACCCTGAGGTTCTCTCCGTGGCAGCAGCTACATATTTAAACATTAACAACTATTGTATACAAAAAGATTGGGTGAAATCGTGGCCATCTTGAGTCAATAATAAGCCATATAATAATTAAATATTTCTTTCTTCCAAGTTTAACTGTCTTAAAAGTGGAAATTCTATAATTTAGACATTTAGCCTAAGGTAGTTCCTGTACAGGCAGCAGGAGAGGGTCTTCAGAAGGTGATTTGGCTAGCTACTTTACATGTGTGTTTTATAGTTAGCCTGAAATGCCCCTAGGAGCCAATTTCTCCCCCTTTGGAGCTGATTTCTCTCCCTTGACTGTAGGTAGTGTAAGGAACAGCTTAGAATAAAATCCAGCTGTTGTATATCTGGTTTCAGTTATGCATTGTCTTCCCTGGTTTTGTCTGTATAACCTTGGGCTCAGTCCTGCATTGTGCACTGTGTGATCCTGCCCAGAGTCACCTTGATTTCAATGGCAGAACAGGTGGTGGTTTTATGCCGCAATTCATGTTGCATCAATGAAGTTATCTTTTTTTCTATATTTTGCTAAAATGAAGACATTCAGCAAGTATAAATCGATTTTAATGCTATTTTGGTAGGAAATACAGAAACAACCTGATTCATAGGAAATAACAGGAAATTTTAAAATTCTGTGTTTACAGTTCTAAACACATGCTGTTTAATTTTCCACAAAATGGAAAATCTCATCCCTGTAAAGCTCTGCTCAAGGTACAAACCCCCTCAGATGTTTGGTTTACTGGGAAAACCATTGACAAGGAAAGACTGCACAAAATTTTAAACAGCTTACTTTAGTTAAGCTGTAATTGCTTTGCAGAATCTTAAAAATATTTTTTAAAAATTAGAGTATATCAGAAAATAATTGAAATCCATTTCCGTTTTAACTTCTTCTGTCAGCATACTGTATTTCATTTCCCTTGTCTTTCACTCTTCAGCTGCTGTTTCTCAGTGGTTATTTCTCCCTTACCTCAATGTGTGTTTCTCACTTAGGCCACGATTTTGTGAAGATATTATTGCAAACTAGGTGTCGATTTACACCCAGCAGTTATTGTTTGGTAGGTTCCCTTGTGTACAGACCTACCACAAGTAAATGAGAGGTGTTTATCAAAAATACTAGAGGTGTTTTACCAAATTTCTAGTGAAATTTAATGAATTAATGAGCCAAAGAAAACTGTAGAAATAATAAACAGAAATGGAAAATATAAATTTAACTATGAGAGATTCAGAAGCTCTTGGATCATTAGGCTTTATGAGACTCTTAAAAAGTGGCAGATTGTAGCAGAATGTAGAGGTTTCTACTTGCTTCCATCATCTCATGTTCATAAAATTAGTCATCCTTTGCTTCCCCTAGTTCTGCCTTACACAATAGATATAGAGGAATCCACTGGGATAACCATGGAGTTCCAAACCATTGAACTATATTTATTTAGATTACAAAAACAAAAGCAGCAAACCTGACTGATGAACATCACAGACTGAAGGAACAATGCCTTTAGAAACATGCAAATAGATTTCCTTTAATTCTGGAAGGAGGTCTTTGAAATAAACAGCGTGGTAAATTATTTAGCCTCTATTTTTTTGGAGGTTGAGTTTGCTAATGTTCCAGATGTGAGAGAACAGGAAGTTCTATCATTTCCTCAGAATATGTGATGTGTAGACTTTTTTTTAACTGCATATTGGTAAAATAATAAGAAAAATAACAGTCATTCCCTTATACAAATATATTATGGTATTAGCATTATTCGTGACACCTCGTTTTCTGATTTTTTACTTTTTCCTCAATAGCATAATTGTTTTCTACATTGTAAGAGTCAATCCAGCAATAGAGACCCATTTTTACTGCAAGTGGGATGTGAAATCATTAGGATGATGTTTTGAGAATATAATTACAGAATATTAAGCACCACTAATAATAATAAAACAGTATTACTAAAACAGTGGAATCTTTGTTGGCTATCAATGATGATTATTAGTGCATGTGCAGAAATATATTTTCCACTATGGGTACTGTAAATTGTTGTGTGGAATCATTTTCAGACAGGTTTCTCCATCAGTTTGTATCATTAGAAAATCCATGTTTGAAAGGAAAAAGAACATAATTAAAATTTATGTAGGTAACTGTAAAATTTTTTTGAGTCTGATAGCAGCTAAAGTGAGGTAGCTGTTCAATCAGTAACTTCCTCTTTAATTCAATGAACGAATTAATTAATTAATAGTGAATTTTTCAAGTTTTTATTGTTCTTTAGACTCAGCTCTTCAGCACTGTGCTTTCTATATTTTCTTAAATACAGAAATAACTATAGTAAACTCTTTCCCCACCAATATATATTTCCATGTTTACGCATGTAAGTTTTCTGTATTTTTCTTAAGAAAAGTAGTGAACATGAGAAATGCTGAACACCATCTTTTGGTCATCCTATTTAGAGTCCCATTCTGCACTCTGAGTCCGGTTCTAACAAGAGATGGACAGTCTCAGGTCCTCAGGGTTGTGGATGTTAAGCTTACAAAAGTTAGCTGAGAAAACAGGACGAGCAAATCTGTAACAGGGACAGAACTGTCCTCAGAAGTCCACAGGATACTATTAACAGAAGGCAGCAAAACATTATTAAAAATAGCTAAAAACACTGTCATTTAATCAGCTTTTGCTGATTTCTTTGCAATCTGATAATTTTACTTATTCCATAAATGCTAGAAAATCCTCCAGGAAAGGTAAAACTTGAATTATGCATGAATTTACACATCCTGAAGAGTAAAAGAGGCAAGCCAACATCTTTCAAGAACGTCTTTCACTGGATCATATTTTTAAAAATACTACATCCTATTAGCAGTCCCTGTTTGGTCTTAAAATATTTACATTCCAAGATAAATGTTGACCCAGTGAATAAACAAATTTCTGTGAATGGTTTTCTAGATAAAGACATGAGTGAGTGTCCCAAACACAGGAATCAAACTAATTCACCCGTAAAGCTTACAGGACAAGGATTCCCCTGAGTCTGGTGAGATTTAAACCTGATCATTATTAAACATGATTTGTTTAATTTAATCTACTGAACTATACTTAGATTGTGTTCACTCTAATTGTCATTATTAATTATTAGGCATGCTATGGGTGAAGTTATGTGAATTTTGGGCAGTATTGATGCCATAAGAATTCAAAATCTAATTCAGGTACAAGTTGCAGAGAGAAAGATGGGCTATAGTCCTGCTACAGTGCCAAGCCTGCAAGGATGCCCTCCTGCCTTTGGGACCAACCAAGCCTGACGGTAGGTATGCGGTACCATGAATAAAGCAGCTGTAGTGGAAAAAAATATCAAGAAGTGGCTTACCAATGCCCAGCTGGAGCTGTACTGAGCCATGAATTGCACAGAACCTGAAAAAATTTTCTAGTGTCTGTTTGTGGTCCTGTAAACGTGTGGGCTGTTTTAGTATGGAAACCAAATTTTACCTTTCTCCACCAGCAGAAACCTCAGACCTGGGCACTTCCATGTTACAGCGTAATAAAATCATGCAAATAAAATGGAAAGGGATGGAATAACTCTGTATTACATTTGAAGAGAACAGAATATCAATTATGAATATAAATATAGCTTAGTAATTTAGGATTATTTCAAAATGCATACTTACCTGCAGAAAAAAATGTACTTAAAAGACTGCAATATGGTAACACCTTCAGTTTTGTCTCTGATTCACCTCAAAGGGACTTGTGCTCTGGAAGATGCCAGAACTACTCAAGTTTGCTAAGATGTGTTTCGAGAAAGGTGCTCCGTAGAAGTGCCTAACAGACTACCAATAAATTAATGGACTATCAGTAAAGAGTCTATCATAAATTGCATGGCTTCCATGAGCTTCCCAACAGCCTACTGAAAGTTGTGCTGTAATAAGGCAAAAGGGGCACACACACCTGCCAATAAATAGTGCTTTCTTGTCATGAAGTAGAGCAATGCAAGAGATAAGGATGTATGTTTGGACACCCAGTTCTATCTCAAATGTCACCTGCAGTTGCACTGATCACTCCAAAGACTTCATAAAACCGAAGCTATTCCCATATTGGATAGAGGCAGTATGGATACGTTCATACTTGAACGTGCTTTGAGTTATTTTGTGTTGTTTCATAAAATACAAAAGAAACTGAGCCACTGTAACATAAACCAGGGCCAGTTTAGGGAAATCAATGACATTACTCCGAAATTAGTTCAACTTTCAGAATAACTTGCTTCCCCAAAGGTCCACTTTTAAGAACTGTCTTAAAAACAGGAAACTATATTCAGCAATCCTGAAAACACCTTGGACCATAGCAAGGAAATAAATAGCTCCTTTCCACTCCAAGTTGTTGGCCGTGCTCATGCATTGTTTTTTGGCTGGGTAACAGCTGTGAAGAGAGGAATATTTTCCAAACACAAATATAAAAATGCCCTTAGGATTCAGACATTTTTATCGCTTGTTGGGAACAGTGCATTCTGTTTTAGATATTAAAAATTCAGCGTACAGCACATAGTTCACACCTATTCACTAGGTTTCTAATGGCGGTTGGCCTAAACAGCACTGTGCGTGGCAAGGATATAAGGAAGGAAAGACGTGATGGAAATTAAATGGCTTCTAAATATATGGTCTTCACGGAATTATGTTTGGACGCTCTCATTCTGTTTCCAGTCTTTCTCTTGGTGAAGTTAGTGACAAAACTAGTGACTTCAGTTGCATACAGGCAAAATCTTTTGCTTTTAGCACAGTATCTTGGAAAAGTCTTCACGTTTAAGACAGTAAGACATGTTTTATTACCCTGCAGAAGAGGATAAAACTCCATGAGTCAATGTTCTCTGCACTAAATCATTTTATTATGAAATATAATGTTCTGCAAGCCCTGAGTCATTAAAAAATAACAAGGATCCCCAGCAGGATTTTTGCTAAACAGCCAAAGAATAAACCATTTAATTTGTAATGGAATTGTAAATTCATTATCAATTAGATTTCCAGGCCTTGTTTAAAGAAAAATTGAAAAGCTTAGTACTCATGATCTATTTTGTTCTTATCAGGAAAGTACTGAAATTTTCTGGAAGAACAGTTGTCCATAAGAAAATATGATTTAATGATATCAAAAAGTATCTGAGAAGATTTATATTCAGTTGAAACTGTTAACAGAAGCCAGACTGGCTTCCAGTTTTTCATACTGCTTGTCCCATTCACTTTGTCCTATTCACCACCTCTTTAGCAGCTCTATTGAGTTAGAATAATAATTTAAAAAAAAAAAAACAAAAACCTTTGCCATCAAGGACAACTTTATATTTTCCCTTGTTTCATCAGATTCAGAGGAGAAAAAGTGCATATTTGATATTTAGTTTTAAGGGGTTTTTTTCTTTGATTTTACAGGAAGAAAAGTACAGGTCCCACCCCAAAATATTTGCTAAACCAGAATATTAAGAAGAGCCAGGTTAAGAAAAGCCAGGTTAAGAGCCTGGACATTCTGAACTTCCACACAATCTTAGCTTTTAATCTCAATAAAAACCTGCAAGGAGGTAAGAATGAAAAGTTAGTGTCAATAAAAAAAAAATCCTTTTTCTTGACTTCTTTGTCTCAGATTTGACATCAGTGCAATTATAGTTTTCCTATCTAGAAACTGATGTAACTCTGTAAGAAATTAAGAAGGCATATAAGTGCAGAAAGCTGTATTAGCATTTACAAGTGCCAAATGACATAAATTCTAGAAAATGATAGCATGAGAGTTGATTTTATGGCTGCTTGCAGCTTTTTGTGACAGGTGAACCAGCTACTCGAATTGATGGCAGAGGCACTGCCTCTTTGATGATCCTTGCAGTAAGGCTGGAGCGTGGCAGAGGTTCTTACCTCAGGTGTGATCTGTGAAAGCAAAAGGCCGTATGTTAATATTCACATTGCAGATGCATTTTGCTCATGCTTTCCCACCTTCTCCTCTAGCATTCTCCAAAGGTTGCCTTAAAGCTGTGTCTGAGTCTGGACTTCAGTATGCGCTCAGGGTCATGTTTTTGCACAGCATATGGACAAAGACACAGGGGTTAATGGCCAGACTCTTAATTCAGGCATCTGTTTCTTTATAAGCCGAGTTAAGGAACTAGACTTCCCTGGGCAATTAATGTAAAGCCTACCAGGGTTAGGTAGGCGCTCAGCCACTTAGACCCAAAAAGGTTACTTCGGTACGTTTAGTAGTGTTGCTACACATGATGGGGCTACCATTTTTGGTTAATTAAATCAGGGCTTCTCTCTGGAAGGGCCTGATTTGCTAGAAGTAGTCTAAGCACTCCCAGTTCAGCAAAGGATAGCAATAAACCACCTAGGGAAGAGGGAAAGGCAGTGGCCACATTGTCCTGATGACCTGGGGGTAAAGCACTTGCCTGGGAAGTGGAAGATCTGATTCCAGTTTCCTCCACATCCTGAGGAAGTCCCAGCCCCATCCCATTTCCCAGCCTCTACACTAGGCTGGGATGGGGTCACACTCCATCCTTCCTATTGCAGAGAGACTACCGTTGGCCCAGATGAAGAAATCATGAACCCCAAGAAAAGGTAGACAAGAGGGCTCCCGTGTGGTTTGTGCTGTGTTAGGAGTAGAGAATCTTGTTTTCTGTTTTCTGATTAGGAGTGAATATGTAAACAGTTTGGGAAGTAGGCATCAGAGTCTAAGTTACCTCTAAATGAGTAATGTCTTTTCTGGGCATTACCCACCTGTGTTTCAGATTGATATGAGTGATTCAGTGTCACATCTGCAATGTGCCTGCTCTTCTGAATACATCACCACTGTCAGTGAGATGAATATGTCCATTTTGGCCCATTTAGCAAATTACCAAAAGTTATGAATAATAGCCACAATACAAAAACATGAGATGACTAATGAGTGAAGGTTTTTTTTGGTGAGAATGTCAAAAGCCATTAAATATTTTTCAGAGATAAGAAATGTAATGAGCCTTTGGGCTGCCGTTAAAGAGCAGGGTTAAGGCAAGCGAGCAAGAAAACACTTGCGTGGTCCTTCCAAAATGAAGAGGGCTGAAGGGTTCACGCTTGTCTTAAATTAGTGAGACAAGCGAAACTCATGCTGAATTTAAAAAGAGGGAATAAAGTAGCAAAAGGTTGTCCTTCTGGATAATTTATTTACTCGTATCTCTATTCTCTTCTTCATCCTTGTCCTTCTTCCCTTCTGTTCCATCATCCTCATCAGCGGGGAGCAGGATGTATTGTAATATAGTGATTAGTCCAGAGCATGAAGCAACTTTAATCCTAAATGCCTGTATGGGCTTATGCATGTGTGCAAGTGTGCATATTCATGCACTTGTACAAAATTTCATCTGATGCTGACAAAATATATCCAAAGGAAGGTGTGATGGTATTTCCTCCTTTTGTTCTTGAGGAGGGCAAGACATTTTTTTCTGCACACAAGTGCTCCCCTGTTCCTGATGTTTTCAAAATGTGCTGTCCCACCCAAATGAGGATTGCATCCTACTTTTCTCCTCTGGGGACTGCAAGTTTTAACTTTTAGGGCTTGTTTCTACAAGTACCTTTACTTTCCTCTGCCTTCTTGTAGCCAAAGAGAGAGGAGAATTTGATCCTGCATCCATTGTGTATATTCTGTATATCACCCACAGTCAACTGGTAATCTTGAAAAATCAGGGTACCTCTTAAAACCTGGATGCAACCTCAAGATGGGTAGGGGGGAAAAATCTGTAACTGAAAAGTTATGTTTAATATATAATAAAAACTTAACTCTGAGAATTTGGTGTTGTTTTGCAGTGTCAGTCTGTATTATCTGTTATCTTTTGAGTTTATGTCTCCAGGGCCCACAGAGGTAGATGCTGAGCCTGGGGCTCTTTCTGACTCAGAAAGGCACAGGGCCAGAAAAAATGGTAGTTCCCAGTCCTCATAAATGAGAACATGGGGAGACCTTTCTATTTACAGCAGCAAAGACCAGCTGACACTTGTTCTGGCACTAAGAAGATTATGAATAAGGATCCTACTTTTGTGAGTTCCTGAGCACCTTCAAATCTCTTTGACCTTGATGAAGAGGAAGAAGAAATTGTAAATATAACTGTCTGAAGATTCTCTGTAAAGTCCTTTCATTCACATGGGACAGCAGTGAGAAATGTCAGGAACTTGAGCATCCTCAAGATGCCCCGACCTCTTTGGACTGTTCCAATCAAATAGTTTTTGCTGAAGCCAGCATAAATATTTTTGGATTACAAGGTTATGTTTTTATTAAATGACCATTGGAAGAAATGACCTTGTGATATGGGTGAAGTTGTATTGAATGTCTTAGATGATGAATGATGATATTATATTGTATCCGATTACATGGTTCCTGGAGAGGCATAGTTTGGCTACAGGAAGGGTATTTGCTTCGATATTTGTTACCATTTCCTTTTCATATTATGAAAACAAAACCTATGCAGATTGGCTGTGTATGGTTTGCATAAAAAGATGTGGTTGGTTTTCTGTTATTTAATAATGAAATACTATGTGCTACAATAATTTAAAAAAATTCCTTCTCCATGGCTTAACTTTATGCAGATTTCTATTGTCCTGTTTTGTGACAGAAGACTAAATGAATGTCATATCTGATTTTTTACCAGTAGGGTAGTACCATGTTTTGGCAATTCAGTGTACTTTGCCTTTAGTTTATTTAGTTGTCCATTTTTTCAATTGTTTGTCATTAGTTATTAATAATGAATTATTAATGACCTAGTTAATGATTTTTTTATCTAAAATTCCCTGAATGGAATGACAGGCAGAACAGAGAAGTCATGACTAACCTTCAGTTGTCTCTGGCTTTGACATTTGCCTCCTGCGAATCAATGATTTGCATATAATATATTTAAACTGCTGCTGTTTGATTTTCTGTCATCTATTCTGGACCACTGTTGGCATGAACAGTCATGACCATGCCAAATAATGCCAACAATCTAAATCACTTTTTTAGAAGTATGAATTTAAAATGCCAAAATCAGAGATAACCAAATGATGGACAATTACTGTATTATTAGATAATAACATCATCCAGATAGAGTGATTTGAGATGTGGTTTTGCTTTAGCAAAATAAAGAGAAAGTGTATTCTAAAGATTTAAGATTTGAGGATTATGCATTTTGTAAAGATGTTGTTCAACTTAATTTTAATTTTAAATGAAGTGAGATTTTTGAAACTGGTGACCCTCTTTTTCCCAGCAGCAGCTCAGCAGCTTTTTGCTCTTCTGTCGTGTGAGTCTCTTGCTTTCCCCCACCCCCTCTATGTTTCCATATTTATTTATTTTTTTTCTGTGGAGCATCTCCATCACTTCCGCAGTCTCTGCTTGTCTTCTGAAGCCCCTGCGTGCCAAGTACTACTGCTGCATGGGACAGGCCGCTGGGAAAAAATGCACCTCGTGAGAGCAGCTTAACGGGTGAGTAGGGGAGTAGCATTACCCTGATTTCAAAGAAGGGAAAGGCAAGCACAGAGGTGGCATTTGGAAGCCATACAAGAAGTTCAAAAAACTCCCAGATGCTGGATTGATGACTATAAGCACTAGCTTGACTTTTTTGGTCCCTTCCTCCCACCTTCTAAGAAGATGATCTAAAAAAAAATCACTGTAATATAGACACAGTCTCTGTCAAGTTTTGGCTACGTGAGGATATTAGGAAAACTTTGTGGCAAATGTCTTTGTGACTAAGAGCCTGTAAAAAGTTTTGCAGACTGAAAGCAGCATTCTTTCAGGCTGAGCTCCTAAACAGACCAAACTATCTTAATATCTGCCTTATAAATGTTTATACTGACAATAAAATCTGTAAAGGAAAGTTTGAATGGCAAATTCACCTGTATTAAGTGTTGATCTCATGGAAAGACATGCAAATGCACTTTCATAGGAGAACCTTGTTTACAGTGCTGGAGTGTATAACTTGGAGGCTTTTCAAATTAAATTGTTTTGCAAGAGCTTTCTTTCTTTTCACTAGTTGCCTGAGAAAAACTTTTAGGCTGTCAGATATAAACACATATTTCAGTGGGAACAGTTTATAATAACTTAATTCTAATGTAAATTTACATCAGTTTTGCATTGGTGTAACTGCTGACTCTGGATGAGCATCACTGGATGTGAGATCACAATCAGTCCCTGAGCAGTTGGAATAGGGAGAAAAAAATGGTCAAGACACAATCATATAATACTCGGAGTATATATTTAATTAGGCATTTGTATATGTGTATGATGAAGTGTATATAATTTATGTAGAGAGATTGTATATCCATACAGGTGCAGCACCGATGTCCACATTTATCTGGTGCTGAAGCTCACTTTGGTCAGTTACTAACTTATATTAAGTTTGACTCAAGGCCAAGATTAACAGGAGAGAGGAGCGGTGTGCTGAGGAGCGGTGTGCTAAGGAGGGCTCTTCCCCCTGCTTCTCGCTGTGCAGCACACATACCCTATGGTCAGGGTCTGGCTGCACAGCCACATGGCCCCCTCTGCTCTTGGCAGGATTACATTATTGCACATGATTTGTGCAGCCACAGCTCCCAGTGACTCCTGGTTGCCCGTGTCTCGGAGAGGGAAGCTGCCCCTGCCAGGCCCCAACTTCTGCTCTTGAGGGAAGCCCACCCCAGGCAGGCTGGAGGGCCTCGCCATGGCTACTTTTCAAATGGCGCTGATATTGTAGCCTGGACGTATTAGTTCACATTACTCCAGATTCAGTCTGATTTCCCAGCCATTTTCCTCTCTTGGTCCCTGCAGGTTATTTCCTCGTTTTCAGGCACGCTAATCAGCTCCATGCTGAATTAATGCTCTGTTTACCTTCTAGTCCAGATTGTTAACAGCATGACCCTGCTGCATGGAGTTCAGTGGCTTTTATTAGGTTTAAATTGGTCCTTTAATAAGGCTGCTCATTCCCATCAAAGCCTGTGAGGTTGACTTCATTTTTTTTCCCTTTGTATCCAAAGCAGAAAAGTCAGAAACACCCGCTACGTCTAGCATAGTTGCATTTCAAGTCAGCACAGGTTTGCTTTGATTTCTGGGATTTCCACCGGGTTTTTCAGTCATAATCCCTTGTTCAAGCAACAGTTCTTTCTTTTTTCTTTTTTTTTTTTTTTTTTTTCCTGGAAAAGGAAAACAAATGGCCTTTCCCCTCCTCAAGTCTTTTGTACAGTTCATAGGATAGTTCTTTGCAAACTGGCTAAATGTGCATGTTGGAGGACCTGGATTACTTGCAGTTACTGGAATGAAGCTGCTAATCTCTTCCTGCATCTGATTTATATGTAAATAGAAAGGAGGTGCCTTGTAGGAAGTCCAAATAGGAATCCCTTCTGTTATAGGAAGCCACAGCTATGAGTCACTCTGAATGAAAAGCTTAGTGAAAACATCAACATCCCTAAAATATCTTGGGGAAAAAAAAATCCATGCAAAAGAAAATTAACCTGCTGATTCTAAACCCATATTACAGGGCTGCTTTTTTCTGAATGTTCATTCCCTTTGCTTTAGCTAATAACAGTGCTTTACTACAAAAAGTGATTTTAAATTGTACACAAAGCCAACCCTTTGAAGCTTAATGGCAACGCAGAGATGAGTGAAGCTTTCATGTGTTGTGCTCTCAGAGGATCACTGGCATGAACAAACACTGCAGAATAAAAGTGATAAGCAAAATAGGGGCATTACAGAGCTACTGTGAAGTTTATGGCTTTATTGAGATGCCAAACTCTTACACATAAAAGCCCCCCACTGGAGTCCTTTAAAAGTGAAAAAAAGTAGCTCAACTAAAATTCTCAGTGCCATTTAACTATTTATGCTTTTGAGCTCTCCCCACAGAAAATGCTATTTACAGACTCAAGCTACTCTCCTCTTCTTGGGTTCCTCATCCTTTTATGTCAAGATATTTTTCCTTTTTTTTTGTTTCTTCTACTTTTTGATGCCTCTACCAGAAGGGCCTCCCCTCCAGGCACAGCAGTGCTGGGCGCCCTCGCCTCTGGGCCACCAAGAAGAGCCAGCAGCTAGCTCAGAATGAGCATGACCAAACTGTGTCTGTTTTTCTCTCTTCTGCCCTTCTTGGCTCAGGTGCTGGTAAAACTTAGGTTTGCAATGCACAAGGAGATGCTCAGCCCTGTGAAAGCTGTGGCTGTTGTAGGAACGGTGGAGGATGAGACCTCGAAGGGACTCTGCTATAAAAGAGGGGGCTGTGGGGGTGTCTCCGAGGCAAAGTGCCATCTGAGCACAGGCTGAACAGGCTGAGATGGTGAAATCCCACCAAACTCGTGCCTCAAAGTGCCTGTGGTCTTCTTCAAATCCAGTGCTGAAAGTATGAACATGCAGTCAGCTGTGTTCATTTGCACCCTAGAGGATACCCTCAGGTAGACCCACTAGGAAGGTGTCCTGGAGGAGGTAGATATTGCCTGGATTCCCTGGATATCTAGAAGTGTGAAGTGGAAATAGTTTTCTGAAAATGCATCCATGCTGTGAATACAGAAAATACTATCTCTATGAGATATGTATACATAAAATATCTAAAATATTCTCTGATGTGCTCTACTGTAACACTGCTGCTTGCCAAAACACCGAAATTAATGTTGCCAAATCTCGGTGACGGCTCTTTGTCCAGTCCCTCTCTTCCTTTCTCTCCAGATTTCCTCCCACCGCTCCATTTCAAGCAGTCTTGCTCTGGTTTTACCATCCTCTGTTTTGTAGCTGAATGCTCCAGATGCCTCCACCCACAGGTTTCTGTGTACTGGGCTTATGTTACTTGAATTTCTGTTTGTTTGTTTGTCTCATTGGCCTGGAAGCTTTTCCATGCACAAGACAGGAGTTAAGAGACAGCGACTGATCTGCAGTAGACTATAGCCATTCTACATCTTTTGTTATTTTAGCAGAGCATCACCTGACCTCGGGCAATGCACAAACTGCAGAGAACACCGGAAATTCAGCTTAAAACCAAACCTGAAAATTAACAGGGGAAATAATGGAAAGTGAACAGCAAGGTTTTGGTTATAGCAGGCTATTCTTTCACTCTCAGCCACAAGGCAGTGACTGGCAGGTTCATTCAGGTGTTTTATTTTTTTTAAAGTTGCTTCTTATTCTTCATCTTTGATTAAGATGAAAATGACATTATATAAAACTATCAGCTTTTGATTAACACAACATGTAATTAGAAAAATTCCCAGCGGCTTTGTAATGAGTAAGAACACCTAGATGTGGCTCCTATAAATATATAAATGAGTAAATTGAAGTTTTCCAGTTCTCTTCAGGGGACTTTGTATGTTATACAGGAGGAACTTCCAGTCATTCAGTTGATGTCACCTGAGTTCCATAAATTAGTGTAAGTAATCATCACTAAGCAGCACTATCAAAGATGAACAAAATCCTAAGATATTTGATCTTGATTTTTTCAGTTTAATTAACAGGTCATTTATTTGATCATTTATTTGGTTTATAATCTCTCGGCTGCCACATAACTTGAAGCAGTATCACTTTAGCTGAAGAGGAACAGAAAATAAGGGACCAAATGAAAAAACTGTAAATCTGAACTAAGTTTTCTGTGTGAAAGTCACTGCCACTCTAATTTTAATTTGATATAGGTACGCCTGCTATTTAAACATCCCTCCTAATTTGATTATCGGCAAGATAAAATATGGAGCTATTTAGTTGCACTTGTGTGTTGTATATGTTTGTTTTGGCAACATTCCACAGCAGGCTTATCTTCAAAAATATCAGTAAGTGCTGTCTAGTATCTCAATGAACAAAGGCTAAATAAATCTAGCAGTTTTTATCTACTTGCCTTTTGAATCACAGCTGTAAGAGGAGGCAAACTGCGGATTTTGGCCAAAAATTTACTTTAAGATGAATGGCCAGCAAACAAACCCTGAAGGTGAGGAATCCAGCCTCACAGTGACAATTAACATGCCCTGGCAAAACCCAGAGGTGTGGTTTGAAAGCCTTGTGTCTTTCTTGGAAACCTTCCCCTTTGTGCTCCTCCTCCTTGCATAGCAGTATTGTTAGTCTGATCTTTGTTTGTTTTTCAGAGGCCTGATTTAGAAGCAATCCTCTAAAATATTTATGACTTCTAATACTTTCAAGTTGTTCAAAGAAGCCATGGGATGACGTTTAGGTCCTTGGAGTAGCCATCAGCTTGGGCTGAAGTCAGTGGAGTTGCATCAGGAACCAAACAAGTTTGTGGCATTTGATATTTTTGGTCTAATCCTAACTTCTTGTTTAGTATCCTGCTCATGTCTGCTGATAGTTGAAGCATTTTTTTCTCTTAGGTTTTCTTCTGTGAGATTAATGATCGGTTTAAGGTCTCCTCTAATAACAGTTTGCTAAATGTTCTATCGACTGGATATTTGGAGTGGATATTTGGATCTTTGAACTGTGTTTAGACTGTCTACTCCTAAATCCTTTATTTGGACATCATTTCTGCTTTGGTTTGGTACTCTGCAGTAGGTGATCTGAAATTACCCTTTGGCTCTCATTCTGTGGCTGATAGGGTATAAGAGTAGCCATTTTTTATAATGCCCATTTTTTATGACATCCATTTTTCTGCAGTGGCAATTGGTCTCACAGGACAGAAACTTTCAATTATATCTACTATCTTGTAGAGTATATCAGTTCAATGCAGTTGTATATAAAGCGGTATGTTGGGACCATTTCTGTTTAACATCTTTATTGACGATCTTGATAAGGACATATCATCAGCAAGTTCACAGATGACACCAACTTAAGCAGGAGTGTTGATTCACATGAGGATAGAGAAGCTCTACAGAGAGACTTAGATAGATTGGATCATTGGGCCAAGATTAATGGTATGAGCTTCAACAAGGCCAAGTGCCAGGTCCTGCACTTGGGCCACAAAAACCCCATGCATCAGTATAGGCTTGGGGAAGTGTGGCTGGAAAGCTGCCTGACAGAAAAAGACCTGGGGGTTCTAATTAACAAGCAGCTGAATATGAGCCGGCAGTGTGCCCAGGTGGCCAAGAAAGCCAATGGCATCATGGCTTGTATTAGAAATAGTGTGACCAGCAGAAGTAGGGAGGTGATTGTGCCCCTGTACTCAGCACTGGTGAGGCCACACCTGGAGTATTGTGTCCAGTTTTGGGCACTTCAATACAAGAGAGATATCGAGGTGCTGGAGCGGGTGCAGAAGAGGGCAACGAAGCTGGTGAAGGGCCTGGAGAATAAATTGTATGAAGAACGATTGAGGGAGCTGGGACTGTTTAGTTTGAGGAAGAGGAGACTGAGGGGAGACCTCATCACTCTCTACAACTACTTGAAAGGACACTGTAGAGAGGTTGGTGCTGGTCTCTTCTTGCAGGTAATTATTGTAATAATAAATAATAAAATAGGTAATGATTCTATGATTCTATGTCTGCTACATGCATTTTTTTTTCTCTTGCTGTATGATACGGTATCTGGAAAGTACCTAACACTGGATCCAAATCCAAGTGAGATGGCTGATCATTTACCCTTCTTGAAAGCCTTGTATCTTTTTAGTCTTGGAAAGACAATATGCACTAATGACTTCAGAAAAAAAGAAAAAAAAATATCTAAAATCATGCATTAGATGCATGAATAGGAGTATTAATAGTTCGTGGTAGTATGCCTTCCCAGTCTTGCAGTAAAACTTGTAAGAACTGCAGCTAAAGCTGTGAAACTTCCTTTCATCCAGGCATTTTGACATGGGAAAAAAATGTTAACATTCTTTGCTTCTCAAAAATATTTGGCTTTTTCTTTGCCATTGTAGCAAGGGTTAAGTCTTTCAGAATACAAGAAACGTCAGGTTTTCAATGGCTGCAAACCCAAGGAAGTCCCTAAAGCTATGTTGGCTTGCACCAGCTGGAGCATCTTGTCATTACTGCATTAATTTTGACAAATGTTCACAGCAACTGTGTTCCTGTTTAACTGAACAGCAACTCAAAGTACCACAAGGTGCTAGTTATCTTCCTAAACATGAACATATTCAGTAATAGTTTTGATTGTTTTTAATCCCATTCACTTTATGGACTGAAATGCCAATGTATAGAGTTGTAAGTCTGTATTTAGTAAGAAACAACCACAGAAATAAAGTCATATAGTTACTGAACTACTGGATTTTGCTAGAAGTGGTAGCTAATAGGTTCTCCGTACTTGAACTCTTTACGTCTAAACTCTCATCTCACAATAACTTATTACAGTTCTGACAATACTTTCCAGCTCCACTATTTAGCTGGATAAATTAAATCTTGTGGCTCATACTGTGCAGGAGCCAGACCAGGCAACTGCAACATTTCTTTCCAGCTTCAAAAAAAATCTATAAGAACTGTAAACAGTAGCTATTTCTGGATATATGATTATTTTGAATATATTTTGAATATATGATTAAAAATTTTTAGCGGTGTGGGTTTTTTTTTGTTTGGATTTTTGTTTTTATTTTTGGTTTTGTTTTTTGTTGTTGTTAATGGAGTTTGTAATCACTTAAGAGTCATGTTCTATGTTCAGGCAGTGGGCAAACAGTGCATTACTTCTATTCCACTGGAAGTAACTGGTTAGCTATGGTATTACAAACATTCCTGGTAAGAACTAAATGAAATAAACCATCTTCTAAATCTGCTAGTTTGGTAAGATTCTGCACAAAAAAGTGATGGCCAAGAGAACAGAAATAAAAACCAGCTTCAGACACTTCTGTGGTTACTGGCTATGCGTGCTAGAAATGTATTTCTTTCATAGCCAACCCAAGGGGAAAAACCCACTAGAAAAGGGGTTTTATAATTGTAATTTCAATGTATTTATTTTGATCACTTTCACACAGGTAACAGTCAGCACTTGATGTATCTGTCCTTAAGTTGGACAAAAAAATAGTATCTGTAGCCCCATGGTTCCAAAGCCTCTTCAATTACTTTGTAAATCGCCAGGCAGCTTTTATATACGTTCAGTGACATCACTGAAATAAGTGTGGAAAAATAATTGAAGAGTACTTTTAGAGTATTTTCCGTCTTTCTAATTCCTATCTACTTCAAAAAAAATCATATTGATATATGATCAAATAACCTTTTTCTTTCTGTAAGAGTGAAGCTTCTTCCTATTTTTACTTCTGCTGATTCCTTTGCATTTCAGGAAATCGGTCCTTCACTAGTGTCCCCAAGAAAGGAGTGTGAAAGGCTCCAAAAAAATCAATCTATATAGTTGCTAAAGTTGTTATTTACACTCATATCCTATTTCCACTAATATTTCAGGTTTCACGAAGGTGGATTTCTTTCTTCCCTTGTATGATTTAAGTCAGGAGAGTTTACTTGTTCCCAGTCTTGCTCCAAAATTCTGCGCTTTTTTTCTCCACTATCTGCTACCTAGAAAAGTAGTAGTAAATGTAGTAGTTTAAGCATCTCTGCATGAGAGGCTGGGAAGAATTCTGTTATGCCTGTTGAGTTTAATTCAAAACAAGTGTGTAGGTAAAATCTGTGCTAGGACAAAAAGAGCTAGGAGCCTCCTCCTGGAGAGAAGTCTTCCTACACTCGCACTGTCAGCCCAGATACATGAATGAGGCCTTTCCAAGTGCTTTTGGCTGGATTCCTTCCTCTTGGTGCCCCAGGCTGGGTGACACAGTTTGCAGTGCCTCCTCTCTACTGCTCTGGCGTTTTTTCCTCGCGTGCACTTCAGCCTGACCACAAATGCAGCAGAACTATTCCAATAGATACAAAGAACAAGGAGAAGCAATGGTCCAGAAAATGCCATGCGGAAGCAGCTGTAACAACATCAGTGGTGGTATCCCAGGAGAGAAGGACAATTTTTTTTTCCAGAAGAGGTGAGTCATTTGCTTTTTGCCTCAAAGTGCTTGTTTGAGAGTATTGCCCACGGATTCTGCTGCTGAGTTTACTTCCTTCCTGCTTCATAGTAAAAAGCAATGGTAAAATATTCCCTAAACTCTTTAGGATTTTAGATAATGGGATATTTTCCCCTTGTTAGAGCAGACTAAATCAACCATTTCAACTGTTAGTTCCTCTAACATATTACTTTCCAGATGGGAAACTCTCTGTTGAGTCCGTAGCTTTGAAACTTATCTTTGGTAGAGGGATGCTATCTGTAAGTGCTGACTTTCAGCTTTCTTTTCTTAGCAGCAGTGACTAGAAAAACTACTTGAAAAGAAGACTTCTTCATAAAATTCCACTGGGAAGGTGGTGACAGCAGCTCGTTCTTCCAGTGTCACTGCAGGATCCACGCGAAATGCACAGCTGCTCCGCACGTCTCCAGCTGCTGCCCTCTGTGCACTACCCCAGATTCTCAGGCTTTCTCTCCATGGACTCCTTGGGAACCTTATTTCAGGTGCTCTGTCATCAATGAACTTAAAATGCAAAGGAATCAGAAAAGAACTAGTATCATGCAAAGAACCTGGCACAGAAAAAAGAGAAGAAATTTCTCTGCTGATGAACAGCTGTTAACTGCCAGATTTCACAATGAGTTTCCAGAAGGAGTCAACATTTACCAAAAAGGAAAATATAATCTTGCATACTAACCAGTGAAAAAAAGGTAATATGATTTGATTTTACACCGATATTAACCAGAAGTCATGCCAGCGGAGTCAGTGATCCAGATTCAATAGCATGATGCTGAGATCTGTTAGATGAGAACAAGGAGCAATGTTGTTAAAACTACTGTGAAGTAGATTGAAATAAAAAGCATAAACTAATATATATTTTCCTATTTAAAGCTCCCAGAAAGTTTCCTGTGTTGCTTGGGTTTGCTTGCACTCATAATAATGATGAAAATATTTCTCCTGAGCACTGTCCCCAGCTGACTAGTTCTGGCACAGGGGAGATGCAGCTGAAATAAGCAGACCACGAGGGTTTGGAGAAAGCCTTCCCCAGGCGGGCTGAGGTCTGATGGCAGGCTGCCTCCCCACGCTGCTGGCCCCATGTTCCAGGATGCTACAGGGATGACTTGGGACTGGTGGCACAGTTGGGTTTTGCTTTAACTCCCTTTATCATTGTGGGTGAAAATATGGTGCCTATTCAGTGCTAGCAGTAATTAAAGGAAGATACTGCTCCAACTGAAATTCTGATCTATTTGGGGTACACTAAAAATCATAGGCAATCCTTAGGGCTGTGAATTGCCATGTGAATGAATAAAAAGGAAGGCTACTTTGCTGTCCGAGCTCCATACCAGTCTGAGTTTTCAAGACCGTTAGCTGCCAAAATGAGTTGCAAGTAAATGAAAGTTCTCTTTGTGATGCATTGTCTTTAAAAGTTGCCAAAACCACAAAAAGCCTATCCAGTTTTATTGGAGGGCTGGAAGACAAGTGAAAAATTAAAAGGGCTTATCTGTTTTTTTTTCATCAAAAATTACCCAAGCTTGTTTGAACCAGTTTTATGGATGTGCTGTAGCCTGTGCTCTTCAGGGATCAGCATGTGGCACTGTATGAAGCAAACAGATGGAGCAGATCAGAGATTTTCCACTTTTCATCTCAGAAATGTGGAAGCATGGAAAAAATTAGTGCCAGAATGCAGATGGTGGAGAACCTCATCTGTTGGTTTCATGTGCACTCGCACATACTACATTACATGCATCAAGCACAATTCAGTGGTCAAGGGAATGTTACTTCACATCTCAAATTGTCCATCTCTAAACATGCTTTCTGAAATAATGTACCACAAAGAGGGGCAGAACATGCAGCAGGTGCCCTTTAATGGTGTATTATATTTTTCAAACATTGTCAATCTTTGCTCATTTGTTTTGCAAACAGGAGCAGCATATGAGAACGTGTTTTCTTAAACAAGTACTGTTTTAAGGATACAAAAATTTCTATTATTAGTAAAGGCATATCAAGTCAGCCAAATTGTGGATTATAAACACATGTGTACAGTAAATGAAGAGAACTCTTCCTATCGGGCAAATTTGGTCTATCATTTGTTGTTTTGCTCTCCTTTTATTTCAATATTTCTTTCCTCTTACACAGGAAACAGGAACTCAAGTGGCCTCCACCCCTATGTTCTCAGCGTACCCTGGCACCTGGAACAGTTCCACGTGAGCTGGTGGCATTGACTTGACCACGTTGCCATGCACAGCGCTGACATGGCTGGACATGTGCCAATCCCCCATTGCCCTACGCTCACTGTTCAGCGCCAGTTTTCGCAATCTCCTTTATAAACTGAAAAAATGTTTTATAAAGCAGAAGAATTCAAAAATTCCCTGATCTGCAACACTTGTTGTCATCAATACTCAAGATTTAGGTTTGCTGAATATTGGATACAATATTCAGAAGTGTTTAGAGAGGAATTTTTCTTATATGAAATTTTTTTTATATGAAAAAGGACCCAAATCATCTTCTAAAATTTCAGAGCTTCATCTACTGATGGTATTTCTTATTGGTGTGACCAATGTTCCAGTGCATTTTACTGGACTTTTCCCTATCTTTCACTTGTTTGCCACACAAAGCTAAATCTTTCTCCTATTATTGAAAAGCTGGTAAAACCGTTCTCGCTCTGCAATGAGAATGCAGTTACACCAAATGCAGATACTCTTAAAGGGGACAGTGAACAGTACGGGAAGAAGAGGCAATTGGGGGCAGAAAAAACCTTCTAAAACTGAGAAGGTTTCTAATACAATGGCAACTATTTTGCTTTTAAAAAATCGTCATCCTCTTTTTCCTCTTACCCCAACTTGTTCTGCCTGTCCTGTAGCTCTCCAGCCCTGGTTTGTGTCAAGTGTCAGACCATGACTGGTAACCATCTGGGTCATGGCTACCATGGGGCAAAGGCTCTGTTGGTGGAGGAAGGTGAGGACAAGTGTCCAGAATGGACTGGGTAGCTTCTGAAATTGTTAGAAGGTCATGTCCTTGCAACTGGTAAATGCTGTGGATAGTAAATGAGTGCAGATCTGGTTTCCTTATTCCTCTCCTTCTGCCCCAGTAAATCCGGAAAAAACTTCCACCTACAGGCAGATGAGAAGCAGCCTGGAGCAGTGCTGCCTGTAGGGGCCATAGACTGCACTCTGAATTCTATCACTGCTAAGGAAGGGAAGAGGAAAGAGAGACAAGGATAAAGCAAGGCTCTGTCAGGGGGCATTTTATCCACTGATAAAGAATGAGCTGTCTGACAACTACTTTATAGACTGCCTAAACTGCCTGAGATTACTTTTCCTCAGTTTCAGGAATGGGATCAGTTTGAAGTGTTTGCACAGTACAGCTCTCCAGAAGTGGATCAGATTGGGCCCTTGGGCTCAGATCCCAGGGTAGAGCATTTTAAGGAGGAGACACTGGTGAACTTTTAAAATTCTAGCACTCAGACAGGCTTCAACAACACGACAAAGTTTCTGGTCTCCATTTTTCACATGTAGGTCATTGCTGGTGTTAGAAAGAGCCAATTTTAAAGAACCACTTGATTCTCACACATGAGACTTCCTCAGTCATATCCCTTGCTTTCACAGCCTGCCTTCTAGAGACTCCTAGCTCCCTTCCCGAATGTCTCTCCCATGGGTCTCTCACATACCCACATAGACCACTCGCAGAAGGAGGAGGAAAACACATCCAAGAATAAGCAATGCTAAAGGTCAATGCTTTTCCAGGCCTTGATTCAAAAAATTGTCATTTAGATATTTTTGAGATTCTGTAGCCTCCCTTTTCAAATCTCTGAAGGAAACTTCAGATTTGGCAATAACAACCGACTGGTGGGCTGTTGTACAGATTTCCCACCTGCTTGTTTCTTTCTCAGATGCCATGGAATCTGATAACAAGGGGATTGGGTAAAACAACTGCTCTTTTTAGTGACAGTTGGAGAGCCCTGCCTGAGCACTCACTTGTCAAAAAGTCCCTCCTGCCATGACGCTGGGCAGGTCCTGATCATGGGAGTGGGACAGGATGTTGTAGGACAGGATGTTGTAGGACAGGTGTAAATGCTAACACACTTGTGTTTGACCCAGCCTGTGAGTCAATCCCAGACCACAGCCTCTGGTGTTTCATCTGTACACAGTGCTTCTGGTCAACATAGTTTTATTTTTTAATGGCTTTTTCTAATAAACTACAGTATATTAAGTGCTGTTTTCAGTTATAATGTCTAAGATATACTTTAGCTGTAGCAAAGAAAGTAGCATTTTTAACAGAGAAGAGTTTCCAAATCGGTTACATCTAAATCACAGAGGCCATGCTCTCTTCTTTACTTGTGCAGCGGCTAGAGTTGCTTAAAATGAAAGAACACCCTGATCCCTATCGTTTGAAAGTGGCTCAGAGGTCTCTTCGTGCCTTTGAAGGTGCCTCCTGTATGCGGAGGATGCCAGCTCCTCCAGGGTATGGGATGACCCAGATGTGCAACCAAGAACCCTGCAAAACTGTTTTGCCTTTCCTATAAAGAAAGTATTTATTGCAGAGTTACTATAGCTGTGGTGTTCCAAGGGCAGAATAAACATGCAAATACCTTTTAGTAGAATAAAGCTTAGGTGTTATGTAAAAGCACTTAATAAACAAGTTAATAAAGATATTTTCTCTTCCCACAACCATTGTTGTATTAAAAAAAAAATTCAAAATTTATTGTGAAAAACTGTAGATGGCCCACGTATCTCCTCATTTGCACTTACCTTTCCCTGATCTAGAAGACCAAATTCCTTATACACAGCTTGTCTGTGTCAGTCTCCTTGTTTAGAAGATGTGTCTCAAAAGCATCTTCTATTCCAAGAACTTTTAAAACTCATTTGATCTTCCTTTGTGCTCCAGTTCCCAGGCCAAGTAAACAAAATGAATGATATATTGGAGTTTGGACTTTTAAAACTAGCAGCTGGGTCCTATTGCCATTGCAGTCTATATCTATGGAGATTTTTAGCCATTTTGTTTTCTGTATAGTTGCTATGTAATTCAGTCTACAAGGAAATACAGTAGATATTCTCAAATTCCCTCATTGCCTTAGATCTCTTCATTCACCTTAGAAATAAGCCAACATACAATAACTTGAGAATATAATTATTGTCTATCAATATTCACACAGATGACTAATACTCAGCAATTCTTGCACTGATTATAATGCTATAGAGCATGGCTTCCATATCTCCTGTGAACACTAGGAAAATATTCTAACAAGGTTAAAACAAAAGAAAAATGTTGATGGTAATTTTCATGGAAGAAAATATTTTTCCTATTGCTACATCAATAGTCTGTAAGTCTGATTCAGTGATCAGCAGCATTCTCTGCTGGCAGTTGCACTAAATATTTTTTACCAAATAGCCTAAAATGTCACCTGGACACCCTGTATACATTCTTATTCACAGACAGTATAGACAGAGAACAGGACAATTCAAGTGGCCTATAGCAGGTACGTGTCAAAACCTTGAAAGTAAATACATGCAAGACATTTCTTGTAGTAAGGCTTTACAGTCCGGTTTGAGCACAGATTAACTGGAGGTTGCATTTCTCACATTTTCTTAGTCATTTTCCAAACCTTCTCCTCAATTTTGTTGGAAGGCCAAGGACATCAAACCAGTAAGCAGAAATGAGAGTGTGAACAGGAAGTGAGCAAGGTAAGGACAGGGGATTTGCAATCAGTTTACAGGCAGTAATTAGAGCTCTTTGACTAAGATGAGTGTTTTTCAAACACAGAACAAATGCCTATTTCCTCAACCTTTAGGCTGTGTTCAGTGGAAGCAGGGGATACCAGGCAAAGAAGTACCCTGGGAAGGCCGCACAGTTTGGAAGGAAGTGATCTCTGGTGAAAAGGAATTTTTTTTTCATTGCGATGTCCTCAGATGGCCAGTGACCGGAATTTCCCTTGTAACTGTCACCACAAAGCCAACGACAAGCCAGTTTAACATTTTGTTCAAGGCTTGTCTTGATCATCAGCAGATGAAGAGCTCCTGTCCATAGTTTGCCAGGCTCAAGCGCTAGATGGGAATGAAACGGAGCCTGCCTTTGACTAGATCATCTTGGCTTTGTCCCCAGGCCACACTGCTACAGCATCTCACACATTTCCTTCCTGCTGTGCTCTGAGAGGAGTAAGAAAAGTATGGAATAAATACAGACACAGTTTGTTTTTTGTAACAGGCACAATAGTAAAAGACAGTCAGCTGAGTCTTACTAACCAGCTGTTACACTTACCTTGACCAGTGTGACCTTTCTGAAAAAGGCACAATGTTCTTCTTATCAGATCTTCCGCTGTGAATAAATATTCATCAGTGACCTGGAGAGGGTAACTGCTTTCACCAACATATTTGCAGTTGCGTTCATGTGAGACAGTCTTGTCTACGAAGTTTAAAGTTCCTAGAGTCAAAATGAAGAATATGGCGCGATGAAGTTTGCCAAGCACCATTTCAATTACTTTCTTGTCTGTTTTGGTTAAACTTTATTTTTGTAGACACAGCTACATTGGAGGATCTTCTCTGAATCCTCTACTTCTCCCAAGTCCTTTGCTATGTGAACAGGCATTATGGTTTGGGATCTCAGCTAAAAGAACACATTTATTTATCTTCTCATGTTGTTACCAATGGAGAGAGTCTGATTTAAAACTCTAAACCTGGAATCTCCAAACCTGCAGTTTTGGTGGGTTTTGGTACTTCTGTTTAGACTTGTGTGACCCTTCTGTTTCTGAGTCTAGAAACACTATAACATCAGCCTCTTTCTCCTGCTCTACAGCATGGAATCAGTATTTTCACAGTTACAGGGCACTGAGGGTTTACTCTGTCAGGCATTTCTAACGAAAGTGAAGAAGGGCATGAATGCAGGGTCTTTTTCTTCAGGGTATCAGCAGAAGTTGCACTGTGCCAGTGGGAGCTGTGCAGCACCGGGGAGCTGCTGGCAGGGAAGGAGCCATCCCTGGGGGACAAAGCAGGGATACAGCCAGCACCACACCATGGCCCTGAGCTCTTCCTGCAGAATACTCTGCAGAGGAACACTGGGGCAAGTGACACGATCAAGGCCTGAAGTCCTGCTTCTCCTGGCAGAAGCAGGACATCAGCATCAGCCAGTGGCTGCAGCCTGGGGATGCTGCAGATGAGGAGTGAGCAGATGCCCAGCCCTCTGTAGGGGGGACCTTCTCCCTGTGCTGCTGCTCCTGCGGTGCTGATGGCCACCGCTGCTCTTCAGTGAGGGCCTTCAAGGAAAGAAAATGCACAGAGAATCATTACACAAGCTCACTGAAAAAGGTGAAGATTTAACCTAGTGTAAAGCTAAGCGGTTAAATTGTTTGTGGCTAGAATGTGAGCGATGCAGCTGCAAGTTTCCCATGCACGGTCAAAAAATGTCCAGTTAAGAAATCCTGGAGCTGTGGTGTGTGGCAGGCTTTATACTCCATGAGTTATGGCAATTAATTACAAACAAGATTTGCAATTCCTTTGAGGTGGAGAGAGAATCTCAGATCAGCATTTTGACTTGCAAATATTCTAAAATGTCTCCCACTGTAAGAGGACTAAATCTTATCTTTCCAGGCATATAAAGATTTGTACTAATTAAAGAAATACAGGACACTGCTGATTTCTTGGTCCAATAAAAATAAGTGAACAAAGCAAATAAACATGCAAATGAAAAAAGATCTGATATGGCATGGTGTAAAGTTTAATCCAAATAAGGCTAAGAGTGGGTCCTTCATGGTGCTTCATCGACATTAAAAAATGTAGTTAAGCCAGTAAATGTACAACAGCTGGCAAAGACTATGTGCCAAGTCTTATTTTAGATTAGTAAGAGAAAAATGAGGCTTATTAAACTGCTTCTGTGATTCCCAGGACAGACAGTTGAAGATTTTAGAACATCTTCTTCTTTCTGATGCTACTAAATTAGTACACTTCATTAGGGAACCTGCAGCTTTGAAAATGAAGGAATACACAGAAGTCATTGAATTGATGAGAACATAGCAAACAGAAACCTGAGAAAGGCAAATATCCCATCCCACCCTCAGTTAGCTTAAAATGACTGAGAAGCAGACATGAAAACAATTCACTTTATAGCTCTTGTCATCTCTTGGACAGAGAAGAGAGTATGACAGTCAGTTTAATAACCCCTGAAGAGTTTTAATCAAATTTCTGCTTTTAAATACTACTCATCTGCCTGAAAATGGCATCCATTTTAGAAAAGCTAATTACAGATTTTTAAAGCCCTATAAAAATCATAACACATTATTTTTTTATTATTATTTTTAAAAACCAACCAACCAAAACCACACCCTACAGTGAAAATAGCAAAAATCTTATTTCTGGAGACTTTAGTATTTACTTTTGTTTGTTTGTTTGTTTTATCTTCTTCATGAATAGAAATGTTAAAAAAAAAAAGTTTGTTAGGACTGTACCCTTGGTCGCTACCACATAAACGGAAAACTTTTTTTAAAGACTAATTTAAATTTTTGCTGAGATGAGCAGTGTAACTCAGACTGCAAAACAACTGAAGGAAAGGAGCACAGGACAACAATGATGCTACATATGTCAAGCTGTGAAAAAATAGGACTTGTTATCAGTTTTGTTGTGTACAACCCCATTGGTGTCTGAGTAAAGGCATTGCATGTAGAAGTAAGGAAGTTTCTGGGTATTCTATGTGATGAATGTCATTTATTCCCTACCTAAAGGAAGCTCAATGAGTGACATCTCCAGTGCTCTGAATCTCTGAGTCTTCAGCACAGGTTGAGCTCTGTGGTCACTCAGGGACAGTTTTGCTCGTGATGATGTGAAGAGGTGGTGGCTCTTGGTTCTCTTGCTGGTGCTGCCTGGGATACTTGCCCATTCCACGCCTGGATGCTCTGTCTGACCTTCCTCCTGAGAGCTTTCTCACCCTCGTCTGCTGGGTTTTGGAGAGAGTTCATCTGTCTACAGCTTTATGGTGGTGCTCTGAGATGACGTGATTTCATTTTTCAAGGAGTAAACAGCAATGTTGGAGAATTTTCCTGAGGTGTCATTGATCTTGATATTCTCCATCTCTTAACAATTCTCCCTGGCAGAGCTGGATTTTGCCCACCTCCTTTTGGCATGAGTATGCCTTGCAGTTGAAAGGGTGATTAGACAGAAATATATGATTATAAATTCTGGGTTGGCTTTTTTTTTTTTTTTAATCTAAGTGGACAGACTATGTGCATGATAGTGAATTTGGGATATCTCCCTAGAGATGTTTTAGAAAGTGCTTGTAGCAAGGATTATGTGTTTTCAAACATAAACATGACATAAACATCCTTACACGATATTTTGTATTTTTTGTTGGTTTTCTTTTTTTCTTTTTTTTTTTCAGCTTTACAAAGCCATAAACTCCTAATTGTAGAAATGTGGACAGGAAATAACAAAATAAGATTCAATCTGCAGAACTGTGGGCTGATACAACAGATGAAAAAATAACTCAAAACATATATATTCAAGAAGAAAAAGAAAAGATAATTGGAAAGCAGTAATATAGAAGAGACCTAAGGGTAGCATTAGACAGGAAATTACAAAGCCATTTCAAATGCAATGTAGTAATAACTTATAGGGAATAATAATAGTATTTTACCCATCTGACTGAAGATTTCAAAATGATTCATGGGCTTCATACATTGTAATCATTTTGCCCATTACTGGGAAACATTCATCTTCAAGGTGCTTTTTCTTATATTTTACACTTTTGCTGCTTTTAGGTCATAGTGTTATTTGTAATTATGTTTTGCTGCTCTTGTCTCTGCTGCATGGTGGTGTCAGGGCTCCCGGGGCTGTTGGAGGGGCTGAGTTTGGCTGAAGCCAGGTTGGTGTGTTCCGAGCAGCTGCTGGTAGGAATCACCCTTCGAGGGACCTCCCAGTTTCCTTTTAAAGCTGCCTTGGTTTTGCAGAAAGGATTCGGCTGGAGGATTCCCTAGAAAGTCGGTGTCCTGGGCAGCCTCCTGCCTGCACACAACTGTTCAGGGAACCCCAAGGGAGAGGAGACTTTCCTTGGTGGAGGTTTCCAAGCAAATATTGGGTTGGTTTGGAGAGAAAACGGCTTGTGCCAAAACATCATGGGTTTACGCTTTACAAACAGAGAGTAGCTTTGAGTGATTTTATAGCACTTGGGTGATCCATGAAAACAAGTCATTAATTATAAGCTTAACAGAGGATCCACTATTATGTGTTTTCAGAAAAATGCTGTCTAATTTGTCATTTCGGGGGGTGGGAAGTTCTTGCTGTGTGTGCTTATTCTTAATTCAATAATCATACAGCACTCTTTGCCTATGTGGATATGTAAATCAATCATTCAGAAAACAGCACCGGGGTTAACCTGAGCAATACAGTTACTACAGCTATTCTCTGCTACTTCCTGGCACTTCAGTTAAGGTTAAATGTCTTGGTTTTCTACAGTCATTCATTTTATCCATAATATTAAAATAATAAGAACCTTGTTTTCTTCTCATCAGCACTCCATGATTTTATTAACTGGCCCGATTTAGCTTAAATGCACAAGAATGTGTTGTAGATTACACACAGAAAAAGACTATTCACTTTCTACTGAGATTTTTCCAGAATCCTTATAAGCAGAGATACTTGCTATGAACAAGACAGTAAGAATCATTCTTGAGGAAACACCCAGGGTTCAATGATAACAGCAGCACGCACACCACTGCAGTGTACAGTACAAGCTGTCAAACGGTTTGTCCTGGGGAAAATGATTGCTCTGGCTCCCCGATGCTCTGTGCATCTGGAAAAAATGTAAGAAGGAGTATTTTGAAATAGAGATATGAGTACTTATTGTTTATACCTACTGGTATGTACCTTCGCATGTGTCTGCCTACTAGTTTTCCATTTATGTAATGGGGATTTTCCAGGAGGAGGTGTTCACCACTGAAGTATTCAGATCCTGCGGCTACAGGTACAGCCTTGGGTTTAGAAGCTGGAGAGAGCCCAGATGCTTTCAAATTTCATCAGTTCCTGCTCTCTGAATTGCTTTGGAGGCTTGCTCCAGCTCTTACAGGCAACCGGTGGCCCTTCTTGCAGTTAGTAAAGCAAAAGAGTATCATCCTGATGCTTTTTTGCTGGGTTTGCTTTGGAAGATACAATGACGAGCAGGAAAAAAATTGGTCTTGCATACTGAAATAATATGGTATATAAAGCTTCTTATGCCCTTATATAGAGAAAGGATACTCCGGAGTGCTTGAAATGCACAAAATAGCTGTGTAGGGACAGGCTGGACTTTGAAATGAGGATGTCATTGTGGAGGATCTCCCTGAGGCTGCTGGCAATGAGAGCACCCACCAGTCACCCCTGGCTGAGATTTGGAGGTTGTGCTGACAGACTCTTACTAAATGGAGAAATAATTTCAGGGCAGGGTCATTAAAATGACATTGCTTTACTGAGACGTTGCACACAATGCATCTTCCAAGCTTGCCTGCCTTTACTCTGGGCACCAGGAAGCAACGTTTCTTGATTTTGTGCCCCAGCCATCCCTCTGGTGCACACATCAGCGGTGTCCAAAACGTTTGGATGACAGAATCATCTCTGACATCGGTCTTTCTGCCCTACAAAGGGATCAGCACCCCCAGCCTGCAACAGGGACCTGGGGCAGGGAAGGATACTCTGTTCCGAGGAGCTACAGGAGTGGTACAAAGGACACAGGAGTGGTACAGAAGGTGCCAAACAAGACTGTGGAATACCTTCCTTCCAAAAACTGTTTTTTAAATGTAGCTGAGGTCATTATGCTGCTGTTGTCAGCTATTCAGGTGCTATACAGAAGGCATGTGACCCACTCAGCCCATTCCAAAAAGTGGATGAAAGAATGTAAGACATGCTCTGCTGGGCTTGATGAAAGATCTGCCTAACCCAGTATCCTGCCACTGGCTCAAAGTGGATGCCAAGGGAAGCATGTAAGGGCAAGGTAAAACTGTGACAATACTTGCCCATCATGTTTTCCCTGTTTCCAGCTAATTATGACAGAAGGGGTTTCCATAGCTGTAGGCAGCATCTCTGTAAGCCACAGCCCTTGGTGGCCTTTTCTTCCAATCTAGCTGCTTTCTAAAACTCTGTAAACCTGTAGCTGCGGTAGCATTTTCATAGCTCAGGGAGGAATTTCCCCAAATCAAGACTGGGCACACCGTTCAAGAAGCAAAGACTGTATGATTTCTTATAGGGGACACACATAGCATTACAGTCACCTGAGTAGAGGGGTTTTGTGAAGGGGGAACCACCCTGTGCTGCTCATGAAGCAAACTGGTAGGTTCAGCAAGGTGTTTAACCCACCATCCTCTCACAGAGCCATTGCTCTGTGAGTGAGGAGAAGCCATTATACTGTGGGGTCACCAGTGCAGATCCGGCCGAGTGCTAAGCACCACACAATAAACTGAAAATAAATAAACATCCAAAGTATAAAGGAAGAAGTCGTGAGGGAAAACACTGTGTATTTTGGAAAACTCTTTGAAACTTTATCTTGTGTGGTCAGATAATTTCTAAATTTTCTAAACCACTCAAAAAACCACTCAGTTGTAACCTGTGGGGAATAAGTACTAGAACAAAATGAATTCAGAAAGTGAACTTGACAGTGTCGTATTTTATGTCTTTATCTTTTCATCTGTGCATTTTTCTGTAGGCCACAAACTATTAGCAATAAATCACACATCTTGACCTTAGATGTCTTTTCCTGTAAGTTAACCTCTTTGGATAAATACTGCACTTCGGACCTGCCTATTAATTTTATCTGTTTTTTTTTTCTTCCCCTGTAGTGCAATTTACAGTGTGGTTGTCCACTTTTAACACCACATAAACTCAAATTAGGAGCTTACCTTTCCCCGACAGGGAGGAAATAGAGGCTCAGTGTAAAAGCTTTTAGCTGTACTTCTACACAAAACACAAATGCATTTAACCACAGCAGAGAACGAAATGCTGTGTGGAAGTTAGCGTGTTTAAACAACTTCCCAGCATCCCAGGCTGCTACATATTTCCTGCTATAGTTGTCCATGAGAACTGGATCAAGCTGGCATGAGCTACCATCATTTCTTCTTCCTGCAATATAGATATTTTTATTATATGTTTTGTTCTCCTAATCCTTAAGGCCAGCAGCAATTCAGATTAAATGATTCATCTAAAAGTCTGATCCAAAGATAAAATGTTGGATCCTATGGAAGATTGTGTCCCTCAGGGCTATAAGCTTTCTCAAGATTGCAAAACAGAGCTGCTGTTTCTCTTCTCCAGTCCCCTGTGACTTTGGATGCAGTCAACAATACGGCCAGTCCTTTGGTTTGCTAGTCTTCCTATAGATTAAAAAAACTATGGCAATATATTTAACAGTGGTTATGGATGGCATTTTGATGGTAAAAAAGCTGTCATCTTTTTAGCAGTTCAACAGGGATTGTCTCTTCACTTAGCAAAACTGTAAATAGAAGCAAAATACTGCCGGTGTTAAATACCTGTCTTTAATCAACTCGGCTTAAAATGACATGGTTTCCTAGAAATATCATATAAACACCGAAGTTAATGAAATATCAGCTAGCAGTGCAAAGTGAAGCACTCTGTAGTTTGGAGAGGTTACAAGAAAGCTCTAACATAGACTGTAGATGTGTAACTTGGAAACCAGACTTTAAATTCTCTTGCTCAGCTGCCTAAACTCTGGATACCTGAACACAACTGAGAGCTTTTTTTATTTATTCCAAAGTTCCCCGGGGGCTTTCTGTGCAAATGCAAAACAGCTTGGCATCTGTCTCACAACTGAGTAATTAGTAATTACATATAGAGAGATACCTAATGGTAAATCTGCGCTGAGTACTCCCAGGGGAGCATCCTTACTGCCAATCCATCCTTTATGAGAGGTGGGGGCATGGGGAGAGAAGGCAGGAGTGCTTCTGTACCTTTTGTCTCGAAACTGTGCTACTGCACAGTGGGGAGAAAAAAAGGAGTAAGAATCTGTGCAACACATTTTGCAACAAACCATAAAGACCAGAAATCAGCTCTTGCCTATTTCCTCCATTCCAGATGATTTCCCTGATTAATAGGCTCCCGAGTCTTCTCGCCGACAGCTCATTTCCCTCCTTCCTCATTTCTTTTCCCATGCCCTTCCCTGCTACTTCCCGCTCCAGTGCCACTCTCATCCTCAAGTACTTCCTTATTACTGCTATTTCACTTATCAGCTTTCCAGGGTCAGGTCACTGCTTCTACCTTGTCTTCACATCCCAAGCATTTAAGCAGTGGGATCTCAGAAAACACACAGTTTTCACATGCAGACCCATGAGAGTCATTGTTTTATGGTACAGTTACATAGAGAACCTCAAGAAGGTGAAGAGTCAGTGGAGAAACTACAGACCAAGTTCCAATTTAACTCTGTTGTCCATGGGAAATGGGATTTGTCCAGGGTTTGTAATTCAGGAGATTAGTGATTTTCTTTGGGACTGCAAAAAGTACATCTTACATCTTACCCTTTGACTAAATTCGAGTCTATCCTTCATACTAAACAAGCAGAAGAACTTCACAATGCAAATGCCTTAAAAAAATTTCTAACATAGGGATAACATGTATTTTCCTTTGACCTTATCTGAGGCAACAGACACAGCTGGGTTTTTAAAGTGAAAAAAATAGAAAGGGATCAAATTCCCTGTTGGCCTAAAAGTGCACAGAAACTGTGTCTGCTTAAGTTATTTGCAAAACTGGCCATTCACATCTTCGACAAAAGTGTTTCAAGAAGATAACACTTTTTAATATAATTCTCAGGATGGATAGTGAAAAAAAGTGCTCGAATCATGTTGATTTAGGTAATGTTTGCCACATAGCACTGGCCATTATGACTATTTCCATAACGGCAACAGCCTATCAAGTGCTTTAGCAGAAAATATGTTCCAGACTCTCCCTGTTGCTCACTTCTGCATTTTAATCCATTGAGTCATCCCAAATGGTATCAGGACGCATTTTTGCAATTTTGACAACCTTGCCTGCTGCTTCACAAGACGTGTGCCCAGTACAGTTCAGCTGTATGGAATTCAGTGGTAGGTGGCAGGACAAGATGACCCATCACAGATTTGTGCTGAGATTAGAAAAACTGAGGATGTGAAATTAATTTCTGTACAAGACTAAAAATATAAAATAATACACCCACCCCCTAAAATGTTGGAGTTTTAAAAGAATAGTTAAAAGGGCATCTTCAAACCCTATGCCTATATTTTAATGAATGCCACTCTTCACAAGTATATCAGCAAAGAAAAACTGACCTTGTGGGCGGTAAGGTAAGCAAGGGGTATATTGCTGTTCAGGCGGGCAGTGTGAAGGTCTATGGTGAATTGTTTTTGTTCTCCCTACACCTTCTCTCGGCTGCTTCCTCGGCTGGTGCCGCCGAGCAGAAGTGGAGCCGTGTTCTCTGCTTCCTTCCCAAACATCTGCCCTCGAGGATGTTTTGTTTGTGCCTTCCCCAGTAATGCAGGAGCAAGGGGCTTCCAGTGCCCTCCTTGCCCAAGTCCCATCTCCCCAGGAACAGCTGCCTCCTCCCCAGCTTCCCCTCCTGCTTGCAAAATCAGGGGACCTGCTGGCCTCAGTGGCAGCATGGCCAAGCCGTGGGGTGGCCCTGGCTGGGGCCAGCTGGGGGCTGTGTTTTCCTGCTATCTGGGCAGCAGTGGCGGGACAGGGCTCGGTCTCTGCCATGAAGCAGCAGCTCCCTCTGACTCAGAGGCATGGAGGAGGAGGAGGCTGTATGGCACAGCTTGGTGCTGCAGGGGACAAGGACGCTGGCTCCAAGCCATGTTGGCACAGCAGAGCCATGCTGGTGCTTGTGCAAGATCCTCCTGGCTCCTAGTGAGGGGGTCACACCAGTGTGGCCAGCAAAGCAGGGTGTCCCAAGCCTGGAAGGGGTCGCAGAACCAAGTCATCCCCCCCGGGCACTGTGCTGCTGCCAGGGAGTCAACTGGCATTTTGCAATGCCTGCTCTCAGTCCCAAACATGGCAATGAATCTTAGATAAGAGGGTTCAGCAGCACTCGGCACACACTCTCCTTGTTTAGCCAAGTTTTTCCCTAAACAAGCCAGCTTTGGGAAAATATTTGGGGGAACTGCTATTGAGCTGGGTTTCAATGGAGTCAGCTTTGTTTCAACGCAAGAATGTTATAAAGGGAGCATTGAACAGCGAAGCAATGCTGGGCAGAGCTCTGGTGGCCACAGGGCTCGAGGTTTGTATCAGGGACACCAAACGGGGCAGGAAACACAGTAATGGTGCTGTCTGTCCGTCCCCTCTCAACTGCAGGCCCGCCGCTGTGTTTCCTTTCTGTTTGTTTTGCTGTTTCCCCTCTAAACTTTTTTGCATCACCCTGGCTGCTTGCCCGAGCTGTGGCTCAGAGGCCTGGCTTGCTCGCTGAGGCCCTCCCGGTCCCCCTTAACGCGAGGGCATGAAATGGCGTTGCCATGGGGAAGGGCTGTTTGTTACCTATTGCACCAGGCTCCCCAGCTGGGGAGGATGGAGAAACAGGATCGGTTGTTAAATCAACACACTGCTTGACAAGTGCGTGAACTTTTGCCATCTACATGTTGGGGA
>JAHREE010000367.1:4571145-4631413 GCA_033628505.1 Tringa tobata | reverse complement strand
CTGCCCCTGCCCCTGCCTCTGCCCCTGCCCCTGCCTCTGCCCCTGCCTCTGCCCCTGTCCCTGCCCCTGCCCCTGCCTCTGCCCCTGGCCCTGCCGCCGAGCGGGGAGTACAGGCAGAGAGCAACGCTGGGCACAGAGGCTCTCATCAGACCGAAATTTTTACCCTGGAAATTGACTCCATGCAATTAATAAGAACAGGAAATACCTCTTGTTTTCTCTCAGGAGGGGAACGTTAAGTAATGGCTTTATCTTAATTTATCAGGCTTTGCCCTAGGGACCAGAATTAAATGGCTAGAAGCCAGCGGAGGACTCAAGAACTGAAGAATTAACACTCCGATAAATAAAAAAATTCATTTTAATTAGTTTTCCAGCTGAAAAATAATGAAGTTCTACATGCCAAAAAGCTGTAATGGAGTAATGGAAAGGCCTGTGCTTATACAATAGGGTCTGATTGCAATCTCAGGGCTCCATTTGTATTCGTTTGTAGCGTGAAACAAAGGAAGGTGTTTGGATTCTCTCTCTTTATATAAAGCCTCTGCTCCAGCACTCTGGGCTGGTCTTCAACCAGGCTTCCCACAGTCTGGCTGCCAAATCTACAAAATTTTCCTGGCTGACATTCAGGAAAGTACTGCTCGGGCTCTAGGATGGAAAGTTAAAAGACTTTGCCTGGATACACTGAAACATATACAAACACTGCTTGACGTATGGCGTTGATTCATCCTGCACAGGCTGTCCCTGCTGTCTCCTGGGGGGAGAGAATTGTAAAGCTCCCTAAAATCACCTCAGTCACTGGTGTTAGATGTTAGCGAGAGGAATCATCTTAAACACTCCTGGAGGTGCTTCCCTTTGGGGGATTAACAGCGTGCAGCCGGACTGTAGCACTCATCGGATCCAGAGTGGTTTTAGCCTGGGATAAACAGCTCAGATGCATTAGAAAAAAATAATCCTATGGTCAAAGAGACCATTAGTCACTATGACTAAGAGGCTGTCCTGACTGTTGGAAGAGTGATAGACATTTAGACGCTCAGGGCTCCTGTTGTGTATTGAGAGGAGGGTTAGCACAGCTTGAGCCACAAGCTGGTATTTATTTGCTGTATCGCTATCCAATTAGCAACAGATTAAAAAAAAAAATAAAATAAAATATCTCTGCTCAGTGAAAGGTTGGAATAGGAAATATTTTACTGGCACGAGCAGCCTAACGGATACGCGCCTTGTTTATAAAGTCACATTGTGCCTGTGAAGGCAATTATCAGCTGGGCAACCATGCCCCTGCCTCTGCCTGGTGATCCCCTCTAGGAAGTAAGATTCCAGAGGCTGTTTCTGTGGTCGCCCTGCTGTGCTGGTGTCCAGCGAGGAGCTGCTGAGCAGGAGCAGGGGCAGCGTGCCTGCCGCTGCCTGCTTCTGCCGGGCTTGTCCTGGAAGGGTTGGCGGGGGGCTGTTTGTGCCCCCCAGATGCAGCCACCTCTGCAGAGGGAGCGACGCGCACCCCGGTCTCCACGGGGCAGCCAGCTGCAGGCTGCGGGACACGCTCCTCCAAGCCAGGATGGGCTTGGTTCCTGCCACATGCCTCAGCTTTTCTATTTGCTTCTCCATAAACGGCCTGAACATATAAGGGCAAGAATTTACCCTTTGCTCATCATTGCTTCGATCTACCTTTTGCCCGCAGAGAGCAGAACTGCAATGTTTTTCCCCACTCAAAGAGCGCTCATACTCTCTGCAGTCAAAACGACTCTGAGAAGAAGAGCCCCATGCTAAATCAGCAATTGTCCTAAACCAGCACCCCACAAGGAAGCACAATGTGTGGTATTGTCCATGCTTGGGGTTAGAAAAATGTGAGTTATGCAGCAAAAAGCATCAGACTGGATTAAAAACGAAGCAATGTTTTTTATTTACTGCTTGGCATTTTCAGGCTTTAGGTCAAGTTATCAGACCTCTCTGGTGGCTGGGAACTCCTTATAAAAAGTGAATTCAGGGTTTTCTACACAAACCATGTAGTTCTGGAAGCTAGAATTTCTCAGGTATTAACAAACATTAAAAACAAAAAAGCCACCATTGTCGGGAGCAATCCACCCATTTCCACTTCGTTAGGGGTCAGTTTGGATTGACTTTCCCAGTGGCAAGCTGTGATGGAGAACAAAATACTACTTCTGTACTGGCACTCCTGCAGCAATGGGAGAGGGGCCTTTCTATGTGAAGTTGCGACATGCAGAAATCAAGTGGAAAGAGACAACTGCCACTTACTAGAACAAGCAAAAGTCAGCCAGTAAAGGAAAAAGTGTGTGAAAATCGGGAGATAAGAAAAAACCACGTTTATATCACATATATTTGCCATATTACCAATCCCAGAAGTCATCAGTATGAAGCAAATAAACATCTCTCTTCATAAAGTCAAAAGAGATGAGAGTTTATAGTTTTACTTGGCTATGTTTAAATGGGGCATTTTATTTATTTCTTGTGCAATATTGTTTATAAGTCGTGGCGGTACCCAAAGTTTTGAATAAGAATCCACATGTTTTCTTGGGACAGAAGAGACCCTCAGATTACCCTATCTGTCCTCTGTAACACAAGCCAAAATGTTTCATCTCGTCATTTTGTAACTGATCCAACAACTTGCCATTGGTTGAAGCACGTATTTCAGAAAGGCATCTGATCACAGATGTGAGCAGACTGATAATCCACCAGTTTACGTGATAATTTATTTAAATAATTGTGTATCCTCATTTTTTTTAAAGTTCTATTTTTGTTTGAATTTGTCTGTCTTTCTGCTGGTTCATGTTATGTTTGGCTTCTTAGCACCTGGGAATGTCTTTCAGTAAGATGTTTATGTTTGTGTGTGACACAACCACATGCACATAATTTTTCAAAGTCTAGTGTTTTTCTCAGGGGAAAAACATAGTAAATAAGTAAATTTGTATCGGATTGAACTAAGCTGTTATGGGGAGCCTTGTGTGTCATGTGTATGAATTATCTATGGGATAATTCCTACACATCTTCCTGCTCCTTTCAGCTCTAGAAAATCTAACCCCTAAACCAAAATGTATGTCATAGAAGATGTGAATGGTTGTCATTTAAGTCCGTGGCTGCATCACTCAGAGCCTGTGTCATCATGGATTGAAATTATAGGAACAGGGCAAAATGGATTAAGTACCTTCTTGAAGATACAGAGATCAGTTGACCAAACTGCCTGGTTGTCAGATATACACCAAGAGCAGAAGCATGGCATGGCAGTGGAAGGGATCTCCAGGGTCCCTCCCCAAGCAGGCTGAGGATGTCCTGCTCCAGCAGCTCCCTGCAGCCTCCTCCTTCTCAGGGCAGAGACAGAGTTTGAGGGATGCTGGTTGGGGTTGGCCGTGCTACTTGAAAGTGCTCAGCCCTGTTGAAGAAGCAGGTGAGGCAGATAAGAAGCTGCTACATCAGGCTGCTCTGACACAGGCTATGCTTGGTGGTGTTACCAAAACACAAGGCCCTCACAAATAAATGCAGTTGGTGACTGTAAGGGGATACGTAAGCCTCCAGGGAAGCTTAAGGAGAAGCATGGCCTTCCTCCTTATGGATGTCTTTATTCAATATTTGAAAAGGCATCAGTCATTATTCTGGTGAATTATAAATTTACTAAATATGTTGTGTTTAAGAAGACAGGTTCATTTTTCATACTATTTCTGTGATTCAACCAATGTTCTCAAATTGAACATTGTGTGGACCCTTGTTATTCTGTGTGTAGGTGTTAAACAACCCAGTGTCAAGCAGTCCTGCAGGTCTGAAAAGGTGTTAAAATTCAACTACAATGAGTGAAATAACTTTCAAATAATATTTCTTTATATAAGCAATTGCAATGAGGATGTCACATAATCTTAAACAGAACCAGCCCGTGTCACCGCACAGAGAAGCATCAGTGAGATTTAAGCTGGACCTGCTGTTTAACACCATAAGATGCAGCAGTGCAAGTACAAACACTATGGATGAGTTAAGTTTAAGTATTGTAGAAGAAAGGCTGAGAAAATGGTGATTTGATTATAGCCCGTTGCCATAGCATTTATAAAAATAGTATCTAACACAAGACAGATATGCAACGAAGAACACTTGTCAGCCAAATACTGTGATAATCTGATAAGACACGTAAGTCAAACGGTTAGTTTTGTTTTGTGAAAATCAATTGTAATTGTAGTGTTACTGCCTAGAGAAGTGATTTCCATGGACAAACTGTATGATTGAACAGCAATTTCACCTCCCAGCTTCAAGTGAAAGCCAGGGTCCCAGGTTTGTAGGAAATGATGTGAGAAGTCCCCGAAGTCAAACTGCACAGATGAGAGTGATGGCAGTAGCAGGCTTTGCTGCCACGTCCCTGCTCTGGCTGTGCCCAGCAGGTCTGTGCCAGGGCGACTTTGGCAGTATTTGTGCAAACACTACACATCTGCAAGATATGATGTTCAGAGAAGGTGCTGGAGTCTTATCACAATGTGAGGACCATCACTAAACCAGCTCCAGGACCCTGTGTTGAGGCACTGCACTTCAAAATGATGTTTCTAGAGGGAAGTAGCCTTCCAACTGATACTCTGAGAACCAGAAGGGGTATTTTGCTGGGTCAGCCAAACATTGACTTCTAAATAACATATTCACAAATAAGTAGGCTTTTGCTGTCAGCAGAACATTACAGATTCAAGGTCCCACAGCACACATACGTGAACTCCAACTTTTTAGAATGGGACATGAACTCTAACCATTTACTGTTTTCAAACAGGATGTTAAATGTTGAGACAATGAACACCATAAAAAACCACACAAAACTCATTTTACAAAACTGAACTACCAAAAAACAGGAAGTTCTTGAAAATGCTTGAATTTCTAAATACTATTCAAATTTATCAATAGACTCTGTGAGAATGACATGCCCAGTATAACAGTTATTAAGAGTATCAGCTACAGAAAAGAAAAGCCACTGCTGAATAAGAGGTATATGTTAATATTTTTCAGCGTGTCAGAGAACTTATTTCAGTGTTTAGTTCTGATCATCATTGCGTGACATCCACAAAAATCACCTCCTACTTCCGTCTTAAAAAACAATGAACATAGTATTCTTGTTACTCATACCTGTGCCATATAAGAACATGCCTGTGCAAAGTCATTTGAGAGAGACCAATGTAACTGAAAGGACAAACAAGTCCATTATGGTTTGTGGCTGTAACCAGGACGTAATAATTGGCTTAATGCTGAGCACTCTTATACTCTCACTGTCATAATTTGTAATCTGCTAGCTCTCCGTGTGTTTAAACGGTGAATGCTTTTGGCATGGTACTTGCACTTATCATGTTTTCACAGCACTTCCCAAAATCTTCAGTTTCTTGATGTTTTAGTACCACAGAAAGAAGAAAAGTAAATATTGCATAAAGCTGCAAAAAACCCACCCCACATTTCTTAAAATTTATGTAGGTTGGTATTTTTAAAAGTTAATGTTCTAATTTTGGGCCTATGTTCCTGGATCCACAGGTTCTGTGTCTCATTTCGCTGTTGCATCTTGTGTCATCGTGGGCACTTGGACATCCTCCCTCTGCTAGCTACTCAGCAGAGATGGCAAGAATAGGAGTACACTTGCCCTGAGATCCTTGTACAAAGGAGAGAAGTGAAGAGTGTGCTTGAGATCTCCTGCCTGTCTCTGAGCAGGAATCTGAAGAAGTGTCTTCCATTGTCCTCTGCCATAAAATGGATGTGATAGAGTTTGTGAGATTTATGTCGTCCAAATTTCTGTTACCAATAGATAAATGTAGTCATAAGGAGGTCATAAATTATGTATCTCAGAGGATTTTGATATTGGGAAATTTGACATTGCTGCATAAGCTAAAAATTCTTAACATTTTCTGCATTTTGGATCAAAGCTTCTTGGCATACTGTTCTGAAAATTTTTTTTTTTTTTAATTTTTGATTAGGTATAAAAAGTTATTTACAAAATGAAAAGTCTTCAAAATATGTAAACCAAATATTCTATTTTGAAAGAGGAAATTGGGCTCATCTGAATGTTTTCCTTTTTTTGAAAATAATTTTATGTAAAAAACATTAGTTTTTGAAACACATAAGCTTATAAAAAATAAACTGTTTGTTGGAAGGAATTCCTTTGAATACTTTCAGCCTATTCTATCTAGAAGATTATGGGCTTATGCTATAGGCAGGAAAGAAATCGGTTATTAGAAAACCATGTCAGAGCCACTCTGATAAATTCATGCTACTGTACCTAAATTTCAGTCCATGGGAAAGATAATATGTTGAGAAAGGATTTGAAGGAATCCAAAACCGCAACTCTGCTATCATCACTTCAACGTCTGTGCGTTGCACTCTTTTGCTAGGTCAAACTAATCTGTGTAGCTGGGGCCGTACATCACCAGGGTCTCTCTGGCTTGCCATCTATCTGTCAACAGACGGATATCAAACACTTCTCCAGAAAGTTAACAGATTGCCTCTACGAGCCTATAACCTTCTGTCAGATTAATTTATTTTGGGTGGTTTACTTGAAAGCGGTGGATGTGTTTCCTAGGGCCAAAGTTATATTTCCAGGAGGCACAAATGGGCTTTATGGCACTTGTAAGTAGGACCACAGGCCTGATAGAAGTTATATGTTTTTGCTAGTATTTGGACTCATGTACGTGATGGGGGTCAGATTCCCAGCTCAGTGTGTCTGGGCTGGCTGAGGCATTGCCACTGCCTGGCTTTACACATCTAACATTCTGAAGCCAGTTCCCCAGTTGTCCTGATAGTCAGGGAAAGAGCAACATCCACAAAGCAAACCAGAACAAAACATCTAATGCTTTGAGGGATATGTTGCTTTCTGTTACTTTTTTTTTTTTTTGCTAGTAAAACAGTAAAATAAAACTCAAGTACCACACTCCTTTGATAATACCCACATTTCTTCATTGCAAAATATTTAATTGAAAAAATCCCAATCAACCCTAGTGAAAATGCACAAAAGTCAGGATAAATAAACCGTGGAACAAATTTCTGGGGCAGGCTTCTCATGATTTGTTGCCTTTAAATCAAGGAAACATTTTTTGCTAAAAGATATATGATCTTTTGTCTGCAATTTATGGGATTCAGTGCAAAAATTACTGGATAAAATTTGATGGCCTATGCTATGCAGGTCAAATTAAATGATCACAGTGGCCCTTGACCTTTGCAGCTATTAATCTTTCATGAGAGCAAAGCCATAAAAGACAGATGAACTCTAATAAAAAGGAACTGGAGTCTCTGGAGGACTATTTAAAGGTTCTCTTGAATTAGCTAATGCAAGAAAAAGACCTTTTCTGATAGAAAGGCCTCAAAATCCCTGAAGTTATACAGATTATTTTTCATTTTGACAAGAGGAGAAATTGCATTTCGTTTAAAAAAAATGTTTGTTAATATCCTTCTCTCCATTTGAGGTGTGGTCAGAAAGAGGAGGAGATTTAATGAAAAATGGGAACGTGAAAACGTTGCAGGGTTTGCCCTTTGACAGGTTCAGAAAATGTTTATTACTCAAAAAGCCAATTCGCTGTGAGAGAAAAGTAGAAATGTAGTATCTCCTCTGGTGTGAACCAGGACTTATAGCCCTGCTTAGGCCAGGGGCAGCCTCTTTGGCTTCACCATCTCCATCCAGCGTGCCCAAGGTCGGGGTTGGGCAGGAGGTGCATCAGCAGCTCCATTTGGGAGTAGGACCTTTGTGGTTTGCTCAGGTGTTGGTAGTACTCAGCCAGGAAGGTACCATCCTGTGCTCAGGGAAGGCTCGGTCAGGAGGTGTTCAGGTCTTTTGTCCTGACCACAGTGAGCTGAAGGAGCTGGTGGAAAACCAAGGTGATGCCCAAAGCCCTGTAAGACATGCCCTAAACAAGGAAGGGACCTGACCTCGGGAAGTGGAAAGAGTTTCCAGAGATGCCTGTGACTTACTATGGGAGGAATCTGGATGTGGGAGGACTAAAGAAGCTTCCTTCTATTTAAGCCAAGTCTCAGCCAGCAGGGCTGTGTACCGCTATCCTAGATGGATTGAAGAAGGTGATGATGGCACTGAGGCAAACAGGAGATGTGTGAGATGTCTTTCTAATAGGCCAGAGCTTTCCTGCTTAGAAAGTGCTGGGAGTCAAGACTGCCAAGGACAGAAGCATCAGAAAATGAAAGTTGTTCACAGCCTGTGGACCCTATGGGGCAACGTAAATACTGTGTATATGAGCTCCTGGGAAGCCCACCTGGGAAACTGTTGCAGGGCTTGCAGTGCAGCTGTGATGTGGTTGGAATAAGTTGGGGAAGATAGTAAGGATGTGTGGAATGCAAAAATAAGACCCTGAAATAATTCATTCTTGTGTTATGGGGAAGGTTGGTGGAATGGAAAATAAGAGAGAGTGTAGGGAAAATCAGCACCTGCATTTTTGTGTATTTTAAGAGTGCAAGGAAATAATATGAAAAATTAATCCTGTTTCTCTGCCAAATGAAAGCAACTCAGAAAGATTCAAAGGTAATGTGATAGTCTTTTCTTGTGATTGTTTTCACAGAAGAGATACAGCATTATGTGTGTTTAACAACACACATTAGTGCTGACAGAATGGATTACAGTGTAGGGCTGAGAAAGGTCAGGTAGATGAAAATGAATTAATCAGGGAAAGCTTGACTGGTAGGGAAAGGAAAAACGGAAATAAATCAAACTGAGCAGTTTCCAAAGAATGCAGGATGCCTATCACTAACTGCTAGGATGTTCCAGCTGTTAAAAATTTTCCTTGGACCTGCAATTAGGTCGGTCCTCAAGCTGCTGTCGTTACTACTTGTCCTTTTTAGTTGTTTTTCTCCACCAGGAACTTCACTATAATTTGAATACATACATTGCAATCTAGTAGAGGGCATGCTATGCTACGGCACCTGGGGAGAAACAATGCATCTCTCCCTAAAAAATATCTTTTAACACATGGCTCTTGAGATGAATTTCCGTCATCTCATGTGACTTTTATAACTCTATAGAAATTCTTTCTGGGGTGATAATTAAAAATCCTGGATGTACTGGTACCTTGCAAATGAGTGCCTCATCCTGAGCTGGAGCAAGTGGCAGCAGTGAAGCTGTGGCAGCTGGTTCTTGCTGAGGGTTTGATCTGGCTAATACTCAATTTGCCAGGTAACCGTGGTCAGAGACGAGTGCAGGGACTGCAAGTCACCGACTCCGAGCTCGCTTTCAGACAGCTGAGATAGGGCTGGAAGGAATTTTCTTACTGATCATCCCACCACTGGCCAGCGAGCAGAAGGGAACAGTTCATCATGCAAAGACACCACCGGCAGCTCAGTCCCTCACAAACCCCACGGCTGGCTCTGCCAGCTGCTGGCTTGTAACCCATGCTTTAGTTAGGAGGACTGTTCTTCCTTTCCCAGTTCTTGTGGTCCCCAACCACATCATTCCCATTGTCATTCTTATTATATGGATGAACTAATCTGATATTTTTTCTAATATCTGTGTGCTTTTTTCAGTTACTACATAAATAGGGCTTTTCCAGTGAACTGTGGTTAAGGCGTTCTGCCGGCTCACAGGCTGAGCTTTTCCCACAGGGATGCTTAAATTAGATGAAATGAGAAGATGGTGTTAGGTGAACAGCTATTCTTTTCTGCCTGCTTTGACTTCACTCCTGGCTACAAGTGCACTCTGGTAAGTGCTCATCTCCTCGCTGTGGCTCACATTCCGGCTCTTTGGGTCGCTGACTCAGGCTTGCCAGCTGAGTCAAGGTGTAGGAATGGTTAGTGAAGGCTGCCAGCTGGACTACTAGGAAAAACACTTGGGCTTGAGTTTTACAACAAAACGGCAAAGCAGTTGAGCTCAGACAGGCTGGTTTATTTCTTGTCCTCGAATAAAAGTCTCAGCTGTTGCACTTTCCTTTTGTTTACATGTTCATCAAGGTTTGAGCCTCTGCTGTTCTGAAACAGAGCTGACTTGGGCAAGGACATGGTGAGACTGCGAAAAAGTCTTCCTCCACCACAAAAAAATCAAATAATAATTTGAGGGTGAAGGGAAAGAAGAAAAACTGTTGCTGGGATTCAAACACTGCAGTGTCCTTTCCTGTCAGAATATTTATTTCCACTGTCCATGTTGCCCTGTTTTGATCGGCACCTCATTCTGCTCTTTCCCACATAATATGTAGGGATGGGGACATGAACATATGCCCCAGACTCTCTGTTCATGGTTTTATTACCATTTAAAGGTTATTGAAATAAAGCACATAAAGAGCAAAGTTCTTCAAAGAGTGACAAAAGTCCGTCAGTGTCATTTTTCAGCTAGGCAGGATTTCTGTAAGATACTTGTGACAAGGCTCATCCCTCAGAATACTCTTCATAATAGGGTGAAGGCTCTGGCATTTCATACACAATCCATCTCCAGTGATTTGTCTGCAAAGAGAACACTTTCAGACAGGCCCGTAGGAATCTTATCTTGGTCAGCATCAGCAAATAAACCCATGGCTTTTTCAACTAAAGCACAGAAGCCTTTATCCCTTATTCATACTTTTTCTAGACTCACATCCTCTGTTATTTGGAAGCAGTTACACACACAAGTACCAGTGGCTTACACAAACGAAACAAAATTATTGAAATGTGATTCCTGTTCATCAGGAATTCTGAATTATTTCCCTGATTTTGGGATACGAACAAGGTTTATAGTGGGCAGAGGCTGACTACTCATAACAGACCGTATAAACTGTACATCAGTCTTCAAGACTGGCACGATACTGTTAAAACTGAACACATTATTCAGCCAAAAGTTGTTCCTTTATCTTGCAGAGCATAATTTACATGTAGATGGTCTTCTGATGGGTTTATACAATGTTTTGCACATGCAGCATATGGGCCAATCAATTATATTGCTCCAAAGTGGAGACAAATATTTAGAGATCTTGCTGGGTTATTGCCTTGGGAAAGTCAGCTACTTCCCAATGGCAATCCGTTTTGGTTGCAGGGAATGCACAAAAATCCCATTATCCTGAAGTCAGGAAGGAGCAAGAGGGGCCAGTTCTCTCTCTTCACAGTGAGCAGCTACTCTAAAAGAAGCGTCTTCTGGCCTTTTCCTCCATGACTCTCTCTCATGGCTTGTCTGCTTCTCTGATCCTGGCTATTTCTACTGTATAGACATGGTTTTTGAACATACAGTTCAGCGGTTGATGCCAATGCTTGCTCTGTGGGAGGCTATAGCCAAGCTTCTTCCCCCAGCAGCAGTTTGCACTTGTTGAGGGCTTGTTCTCATTCTGACAGGTGCTTCTCAGAGTGAAGAGCAGAAATATGCTTAGATTCTGATTGATGCCATCAAATAGTAAAAAAAATATTGTTGGATAAGTAAACCAGCTGTTTTTTCCATGTGGCTATAATCTGTAGGTGGACACATACTCCTGAAAATTATATGAGGGATCAAATCTGCAGAAAGGCAATATCAAGTAGAAAAATCACTTGGCAGGAGTCAACCCAATAACAAATAACAATAGCAACAGTAATACATAACATTATCTTATTCTATTAGTAACTGACGTTGTCATTATATTATTCTAAATTGGATGTAATTATCTGCACTTCCTCTTCTTTTCTTGTGTATTGCTCGAGGCAAATTGGTCATACTTCATACCTACTGTTGCTGCTCCTTCTGTTTGCTTTATGATTTCTGTTTTCTTTCTGTGCCACTGCCTTCTCCTTGTTCCAGGCCCTAATCTGAACCTTATTAATGATTCTTTTTTCCTGCCATATAGTCCAACAGTATTGGACTTGGAGCACAAATCTCTGCTGCTTTTTTTTCCAGTGTGGTCAGCTCTCTCCTTTGCTTTTTCAGCGCCAGTTCTTTGGCAGCGTCCTTTCAAACGAACCCTTGAGATACCTTTCCTGTTTTCCTGTTTTCTCAGACTAGATTTTCCTTTGAATTCTTTGTATTCTTTTTCACTGCCTTCGCCTTCACCTACAGTTCTATTCTTACTCCAAATGGGCTTTCACTCTCGTCCTACTACTGTTATGGTACAAAAAGATTAATCATGTGATGGTTGCATAAATCAGTAGTTTATCTAGTTTGGAATCATGCTCATCTCTAGGTTCTTCATTACATGTGTATAAACCTGCTTCTCTGATCAAACACTCTTTGCAGTTATTTTTTTTTTAAGGACACCTTAAGGACATATGGCTTTTCCCTCCTGCTGGAGCCTGCAGCTAAGATGTGACAACCCTTTATTTTGTCACCCTTCTTTTCAATTCCACCACAATGTTGCAATTTTGTGATCTAGAGCATATTCAGAAATCTGATGTTACCCTGTTCTCATTTCATTTGCTCAAGCCAGGAATCTGATATGCCACACTGTATTTTTCCCTTTCTGTCCTATTTTCATTTGCCAAGCGTCCCAAAGGAAGCAGCTTGTCTCGACATACTGCTCAAAGACAAGTGAGAAACAAAGGCACCAAGAGTAAGAAACTTCAAGGCTTTATGTTGGCTTTACCCTTCTCCTGAGCGAGGCCAGAATGTGGGAGATAATCACACAACGCTCAGACAGCACTTTGCCCATCGATGTAGGCTGTTATCTCCACAATAGCAGTACTGTTGCTGCTGCCATGCACCTTGCCCTCTCTCAAAGAGCAAGTCTTGAAGGCAGTTCTCAGAGTCTCTACACCAGCACTGCATAAAGCTTGAAGAACTTAAAAGCCTGTTACCTTTACAACCTCTCTGGGCTTATGGAAGACCGTGCACCATCAAGCAATCATTTCACTGCTAGCAGTAGATTTTATACTCTTACCACTTCTATTGTGAATATTACTTCAAACTCTCCTCTCTGGTCAATCTGTTTTATTACAGCTTCTGGGGCCTTGCTACATCTCATACACAGAGATGCATTTTACAGTTCTGCAGAAAGAAGGCTGTATTCCAGCTAAATGTTTTTTGGCAGAATTACAACTTTTCTTTTTTGGGAGGTGGCAGAGGGGGTTGTTGGAGTTTCTTTTTGGTGGTGTTTTTTTGTTGTTGTTGTTTTGGTTTTGCTTTTTTGTGTGGGTTTTTATTGTTGTTGTTTGGTTGGTTTTGTTTTTAATATATATCTATGTCTGCTGCAGTGACCCTCTTAAACTTGCTGGAAAGAAACCATTAGGCTGCTTGTATTAACCATGAGGCTGCTTGTCTCTGGGTCTCATAAACTGAACTCGCTCTTCAGCCTCCCTTGGTCCACAGTGTCCTCCTGCTCTTTTCATTTAGAGGCTGGATGCATGCATTGCATTCTGTTTGCTTCTTCTTTCTGGAGGCTGGGGGCCTGTCGACCACGGAAACCCAGTAGTATTCAGGTGCCAAATTCATGCACATGGCTCGAAGCCCCCTAGCCTTGTGCATTATCTGGGTTTACACCGTACCTCTTCAGAGGCTTAAGATAGCTGAAACAAATAGTAGCCTCAAAATTTCTAAACCTATACTTTATTCTTCACTCCAGATAACATAGAAGTATGTCACCACTCACACAAAATTGTAAGACTGGGCACAACATTCTCTGTTACTGGCATTTTTTGCTTCTGTCTCTTCACACTCCTAGGTCTTTTCTAAGTTCAAGGCAGATTCCTCTACATGACTGCCATCCTGCCTCTGAAACGTATCCCTCTGCCAGGCCCTGGGTCTCTCTGTCTCTCCCAGAGCCATTTCCATTGATGGAGTCTGGGGCACAGCCCCACTCCTCCAAAGGCTCACAGCCATGTCATGCTCCAGCCTGCTCTCTAATGAGCTCTCCCGAGCAGCCTGAGCCCAAATGTGTCTCCAGACATTTAATGTCGGGGGTGGAGATATTTTTGAACTTTCAGAAGAGATATGGAAAAATTGAGTCCAGAGACTGAGATCTAGAAGGAAAGAAGAACAAAATAATGGAAGCCAGAAGAAGATTTCAACTATTTCTCTTCGGGTCAGCTTCCCAGCAGTAAACCCATAGTTTATTTCCCATGCCATAGGTCTCAATACATAGCCAAGAAGATGAAATTTGAAATGAATTTAACTAGCATCATTTTATTTCAGCCAGTGAATCATTTTTATTTGCCTAGTTATTTTTATGGCTCCCTTCACCATTGTATGTGTAAACCTCTCAAATAATTATGGGTTTGTCATCACAACACTTCTCCAAGGCAGAGAATTATTATGAGCTTATTGCAACTGGAAAATTGAGGTGCAGAAAAATTAGCTACTTGCTCCAGGTCAGGTAAGGAATTTCAAACAGAGACTCAGTCCCAGTTCACTGACTTCTCTCCCCTATTTGTACAGATTTATATTTATATACTCATATCTATATGTGCTTTTGTGGTTTTGAGAATTTTATAACTGTTAAATGACTAATTAATAGCATTTCATTCATTTATCAAAAAAAAAAATTAGAACATTTAGTACTGCTGACAGACATACTGAATTGGGATTCTTGGCATATGAGTCACAAATTGCATGTATTATTCAGAGGTTTCATAGACAGCGATATGACTGCAGTTTATAACCCTGCTCTCCCAAGGGACACACACTAATTTGTTCTGATGGAATCACCAGGAAAAAAAAAGTAGGTATTTATATCCAAACTAATGCTAGGAAGACAGGTGGTTTTGGTATCTGAACTTATTCTAACTTTTTGTGACTGTATAGACAAAATATCTTACCGTCCTTCTCTGCATATTTCTTTATATTTCATTACATATCCAGTTCTCACTTTTGCGACAATAGTTGAATATGAAAGGTTGCAATTCTAGTAAAATAGTGTAATGATCTACATTGTAACCCCAGTGTTTTCCATTCCACTACAGACCAAACATTAAAAACATATATAAAGTACTTTTAATAGACAATAGGTTCTCTAGAAAGGTGAATCAAACCAAACCTAGCAAATGTATGAAGCAGTGCAAATAATACAAAATCTAATGGAAAAAATGTTATCCTTAACATATTCATTTTTAAAATGTTAATAAAAATGAAATTAATTTAAAATATTTGAACTGAACAGAACAATGCATAATTTAAAGCATTTCAAATAAAAACAAACAAAATTTTGTAAAAAATAGGATACCATTCTCCAGTTTAGTGCTGCTAGCCTTGCTCTCCAAAGGTTACAGCATTCAATTACAGTGCAGTAGAGAACACAGAAGTACCTTCTCAAACTAGTTTTAAGTAGTGATTGCAACTGTTTCATTCTCAAACAGGTCGAAGCTATTCTGCTTTTTAGCTCCATGTATGCTCTGAAATGGTTTGCAGGTATCCACGTCTTCCCTTCTTCCCTGTTCATCATTAAGCGTTTGAGTACAGTGTTCTCTTTCTTTTTCTGACTGGGACACCCTCACCAAAATTATTTCTAATCAGGTGACTAAAGAATTAACCTAATCTATGGTGATGATCTAGTCTTTCTTTTTAATAAAAATGGTCAAATTTAGGGGCTCAGCTCCACCATAGGTTTTGGTGCAGAGGGCCCAAATGCAGTGAGGTACCTGCCAGGCTGACAGCATCGATACTTATCTGTGGACCGACAACCGCTTTCATCCATAAGCAACTGTTACTTCTTCCTTATTTCATTTTCAGTTCACTTTAGATGACTCTTCTTCCATATAATTTCTGAGTATTAACCAGGGACTCTGAGGATGCGTGGCTGAGGATGCAGGAGAGTTAATTCTAGGAATAAAACATAGCACTGCTGAAGTAAGGAATGACAAAAATCTTCCTTATCTCTCTGAAGGCAATTTCTGTTGGGTTGTGATGTGACTTGGTGGCAAGAGATGTACTGAAACCCAAAAGTCTTAGAGCATTAGATAGTTTCGATGAGTTACTAAAATATGCAGTCAAGGAATGAGTGAAATTTCATTTGGTGAAATTCTGTCCCAGTTACTGTGACCAGGAATTTTGTCAGCAACTTTAGCAGACTAGCAAATTCATCTATTTAAAGAAAGGAAAAGAATGAACAGGCAAACCCGTATTTTTTTTGTAACACATTTTTCTTACATAATTTTCAAAATTCCAAGCAACCATTTCATCCAGCTTCCATGAGCCTCTTGAAGTGTATCCATAGAAGACCCATATTCAAATCTTTAACTCAACCCCCTCCAGCTTTCTCTGAGCCAGCCTCCTCAGGTTTTCCTGTTGCAAAGCCTCCTCCTGCTGTCCAAGCGCACGTCACCGGGGCTCCGGGAGGAACCTCTGGTTACGGCATGTTCTGAAGGCAGCTCACCCAGAGCAGGGGGGGAGGGAGGAGAGGGGGGTGTTTATTTCCATAGTGGTGAACTTCCCAAACGAAAAACCTAATTATTCAGCTCCCACACTGAATTTGTGCCTGTGAATACAGTAAATGTATGTGATAGAGAGGGCTCGTGGCTCTGAAGAGCAGATGCCGGGGTGGTCCCTGCTCCCCAGCAGCACCTGTTGGTCTGGGGTCTGCTGTTGAGTAACCCTTCCGCAGTACAAAGGGAGGTTATATTATTGGGTACGTTTTAATTCTTGCTGGTATTAGTCATAGCCTCGGTGACTCATCAATCTGGCTCACAAAGTAAAAGCAGATTTACCCTTTATAGGGTTTGGCAGTTGGCAGATGATTGTTTCCCCTCTGTGAATCAGACTTTTATTTATTTAGTGTAATCAAGAAGGAACTGTCTGTTTTGTGACCTTCTAGGTTAGTGAAAGGGAACAAAGGATTTCTCTTTATTATTATTATTTTTTGGCATCACGCAGTTAGCAGAACAATGCAAAACTATGATAAAGGATCATACTCTGGTTGGCTGGCTGCTTGGACTGTAGTTGCATGTCACATTATTATTCCAGTTGCTCTGAAAAATTCTTTTACGTGAGCAGAAATAACCATTTTATTACAAATAAAGGAGAATCCATACTCTTTAGAATCAGTTGGGGAAATTTACTCCCCTCCAGCAGATACCTAGATAACCATTTAACATGTAAGGCACTGAAAGTTCCTCGAATAATTTTGCTAAGCTAGACAAAAACAATAAGAGAGTTTTGCAACATGCCTGGCTATTGGACAGAATATATCCTACCAGATTACAGACATATCTCATGCAAATTACAAGGAAAAAAAATCAGATGTCAGGCCGGGACTGTGGTAAGCAACTTAAGGACAGCAATCTGGGTAGCAGACCTAAAATAGATATAAAGATTGCTCAATGACAGTGAAACTGAAAGAAATTATAAAAAGCCAAGAGTAACTAAGCAGAAATAATTAATTGGTTACAGCTTGTTATCCAGATAAGGAGAAAATGCCATTTGGAAAGTTCATGCAGTTCCTAAACTTTGCATTTTGTTGCAAGAAAATGGCTTCACCAGCACGAAGCACATTAATTCACTCCCTGCTCCTGGCACTCTGTAGGCATTTTGCTGAGACCTGTAAATGATCTGCAATATGTTCAGAGAGTGCCAACAAACATTATTCATGACTACAGCTGCATTTGTTGCATAGTTTTCGAAGCTGGTTATTTCTAAATGTTTTTCCCTTCTACATTTAGCTAATGAAAAGTTTCAAATGCAGTGAAAGGGCCTGGTGCCCCGTGAAGCTAAGGTAGAGTGAACTGTGACGAATGAAACATCACCTACAGTAAGGGAAAAAAGAGGGCTTTTTTTTTTTTTTTTTCAAGTTTATTTCAGGCGATTTTCATTAGTGTCCCCTGTAGAAAGTTGTAGCAATATCCCTGTGGGGTGGGCAGCCTGCATGAGGCTGTCCCTGCCATGGCAGGGGGGCACCACCAGCCTCCCCAGTGGCGATGTGGGGGCTCTGAACATTGCACCCCTGAGGGGAGGGCTTCTTCCTTGCTGCCTTTCTGTGCTGCCACACTGTGAAGGTCATAATTATGCTGTTCTACTGAAAGCCTTGGTGGAAGAAGGGTATATTTGGAAGAAAAATTAGAAAAAACCTAGTTCATCAAGCTACATAGTTAAAAAGGTATATTGCAGAGTAATCTGTGCTTCTTTTAAATCAACACCTCCTAGGAGTGTGTTAGGTACAAATAAAGCATGACTGCCTAATCAGTTTAGCAGGGCTGGTGTCATTATCATGGAAGCCCCCACAAACAATTTCTTTATTAAGCAGATCTAACTAAGATTAAATTACCAAATTGAGAGTGTTTTCTAGCAGCATATTTTCAATATATCGAATAATCAAGGGATACTGCGTGTTACTCTTCATTGGGATCTATAAGGACAGGATAAACAGTCATCAGTGGGAGATGGTTTCAGCGGAAGGTAACTCATCTCTTGAGGTCTCTTTCACCCTTATATTATTATCTGTTAAAGGAAAGATAAAATGATGGAAAACCATGTCAGGGGAATCTAAATTCAGAGATGCATAATTTGACCTGAAAAAATATTGATTCTGTTGAAGCCAGTGGGAGATCTCTGAATATACCACAATTCATGCTCAAAGCTAGAGTGTTTTTTAACTTAAAGGAACACTTAAAGAAGTGCTTATCTTGAAGAATGTACTTAGACCACATTCCCAAATTCTTTATTCTGATGCTGGTAACAGTGACACATCATTGTGGTAGTGTGGCTTCATCTGAAATACTCTCAAAGCATATGTTAAGGAATTTCATAGTGTGGGCTGTGAGATAACTTCTTGCAGGTAAAACAATCAAGAATAGAACTAGACCAAGGAGAAAATTATTTGTGGACACACAAGTGCTCTTTGTTCTTCCACTTTCTTTTCTTCAAAAGCATAATGCTCCTGAGACCAGCAGCTGTCGACAATATGAGTAAAAATAATACACAGTATTAGTTCCCTATTGTGTTGGGCACTGTGTAAAGACAGGGAAATTGAAGTTAGAAATAGTAATGATTTTATTATAGCTTTTTTGTGTTCTTCTTCAAGTCTTTTATTTTTCTCCCCATTTTTTTTGTGCTGAGAGTCTCAACTACTGCTTAATAAAAAAAAAACCAAAACAAGACTGTGCAGGAAAACTTTATGAGTGCAAAATCAGACACAGAACAGAAAGAAGAGAGTCTTTTTTATTTCTTAAGTGACACAATTTTAAAGTCAAGCTCAAAGTGTATTTGCACTTGCTCTGGATTTGAGGGACTACCAATACTAAGAAAAAAGCAGAGCCTCTGCCAGACAAACCATTCTGCCTACATATACAAGATAAGCAAGGGGTGGGGGAAGTTAACTATTGTTAAGAACGTGGAAATTAAGCATAAGGAGATTAAATTGCCAGTACTTTCAACACTTGGTTATGTAGATGAAGTCAGTGCCCAGGAGGGCCCAGGGGCAGCCTGTGGGAGAGCTGGGAACTGATCCTGGTGGCTCCTTGGGAAGGGAGACAAGTGCCATCAGGTGTAAATGAAGCAGCCCTCGCCAGTGCTAAAGCTGAATCAGCTGCAAAGCTTAATACTTTCTTCATGAGGTAAAATCCACGGGTAAGAAATCAGTGAATATTACCAAATAAAACCAAAACAAAACCGAGCCGAACCCAACAACCCATCAATATTGATCAAATTAGTTTAATTTTATCTGGAAATGACTCAAGTGTGGGAATCCATTTCAGCGAAATTTCTTATGTTTTCCCTGTCCTCACATCCATCCTTAGACACTGGCTTCACTGCTGTTTGAGAAAGGATGTTGGTCTAAATGGGCTTTTGATGTTACCTACCACAACTGTCCCAGGGGCTATAATGTTATGAGGGACACTTACTGACAGCAGCTGAAGATCTAAGCCACCAGCTGTTGGAAGTTCTCTTAAATGTTACACAGTTTTTGTGGCTATCAAGTAGTTTCCAGAGATGTCTTTTCCAAGAGTCTCTTGGCCCTACAAATAAAGCAATTCTGCGTGGTTCTAGCCACTTCAGACTGTCTGTGAGTCACTTGTTGGGACTGCAGCTTATGGAAGGGGTCAAATGCTTCATTAGCAAGAGTAAGCTTCATCACACTGGAAAATCTTTTTTCCTCAGTATACCCTTGATAGTTCTAAAATCTAAGAAATGGGTTTCTACAAATAAACAACATCTGTGTGTTATCAGTATTATCCATCTTCGGGATGGAACACATTCATCTGGGTAGAGCCTGAAAACCCTCCCAGGAATATTTTGAATCCATTTCCTAGGTAAAGCAAACAGATACTAATGCCCCAGCCCTCCCTCCCACACTGACTGCTGCATTCACAAGGAACCCCAGTGACCTCTCTGGGTCCATACAGGCTAACCATAGTGCAGAACAGTGCATTACCTTTTATAATTAGTTCAGTATGGTTTTTGATGGGCATACTTCAATTTTGTCACTTCTTCCTGATGAGAAAATTCAATTTTTAAATTGACAACCAAGAAGGAATTAAAACATACAAAGGGTCTTAACTGAAAAAGTACCAAGTATCCATTTAAGATGAAATATGGTATCTAAATTACCAGATGAGAAAAGCAGCCCTTGAAAACAAATGTGCACCAGCAGATTTATTTCAAACAAATACATTTCTGTGTGAGTAAAAGAAAGACCTGGAGCTGCTGTAAATAGTTTAGAAGTGAAATAAACCACACTGTAGTCATATATTAAGAAGAAGTATGTGTGAATCTCAATGATGTATAGAAATATAGTCCAGATTTGGGGAAAAAAAGAAATCACAATTTTACTACAAATGAGAGCTTTATTTTAAATATGAAAGAAAATGTAGGTGGCACTTCAATTTTCAGTCTTCAGAGAAAAGGCTATGTTTAAAAAAAAGCTAGAAGATGAAAATCAATTGCTTTCTTGAAGTATTTTTATTCAGGTAGGAGTTACTCCTCCTAGTAACTAACAATGTGTGACATTCCTTAAGCAGACTGACTTGTGGATTCAGAAAATTTAATCAAACTGTGAATCAAACTTATATTGTAATACCATTATTTGCAGAGAAATGGAGTAAATGGGAAAATCTTACCTTTCCCTCCAGCCCCTAATCCATTGGTGAAGGGGTCAGTAGTACTTCTGGTTCCCATTTCTAATTCCCTCCACCTTCTTGACTGGAAGGCGTTACTGTCTTTCAATTAACTGGTAGTGACTGACTGCTCCAAGCACACTGCCAGCCCATTACAAATGCAAAACAAAATGGGTTTATAAGAAGTCACCTGTGAAGACTGGTTAAGCCGCCTGCTTGCCTGGCTGTTTGCAAAGGGCTAGGACCATGTGCATAATATCTGATTTGACTGACAGGCAATTAGGATGTGCTAATTTGTGCTTGTGAGAACATAACATTAAAGTGTCTTACCCGGTACTTCGCCACATTAAAAATATATATTGTGTCAAGGTTATCATAAAGGTTTTATTTTATTGATACTACATGTAAATGGAAAATGTAGCCAGGTACCAAGTGAAATTTTACATTTTCTATCCCTGTTTTATTCATTCTAGTTTCTTATGATTATGCTCTCTCTGTCTTCCATCCAGTACCAAGTGTACTTCCAGAGAAAAAGACATTAGATAATATCACTTATGTTAGGATTTTTATTAGCATTCAGAGGATCTCAAGACCACACAAGGAGGTCCTTGGCAAACGTCAAAGACAGAGTTTTCCATAATGCTGGGTGGTTGCCTTTTTGAGAATCTTTCAGTTGTGATCAACTAGTTATGAAAACATTTTAATATGTATGAACTGAAGTGTTGTGCTCTTCTGTCTCAACAAGTTATTAATACATTTTTAGTTGAGACTCCACATCTAGATAAGAGTTCCACTCCTAACACGGAGCTACCTCTCCCTGCAAGAGTTCTTTCCACCAGAGAACTAGGTATACATTTATATTTTTTTTTCTTTTTTAATCACCATGGGCATGACAGAAATCTGTAGATTCAGTAATAGATAAGAAGAAAAAAAATTACTCCTCTCCGACAATTTGGTGGCCAAGTGATTTGACCCCTTTTATTTCTGCATTATGTTTATGTAATATTAAAAAATAAATAGTTTAGGAGGCTGATAGCATTAATTTTCTCTTTCTGCTTACACGTGACAGCAGAGTAATGTAGGTCTTAACTCTGTATTTAAATTTTATCAACATTTTTAGCTGATAAAGTTTAATGTTTTAAATGTAATCTGTAAAAGGTGTGCGTTAAATGTAGAATCAGTTCAAATTCTGTAGAAACAAACAGGTAATTAACCAGAATTACTTTGACCCTCTGAAAGTCAGGTGTCTAGTCTAAGATAAAGAGCTACCATCAAGAGAGAGTGAGAAGGAGAGAAACATGTGTGGTATGATTCAGTCTATGCAGAAATGTATGTCTAAAGTAGGATCATCCTCTGGAGATGCTTACCTCCTCTCATTAGTAACGGGCTGAGCTTTGATGATCAGCTTCAATTTGACACCTTACTTTTAAATGGCTAAAATTAGGTGACATGAACCTTATCTTGCCATTATCTGTTTCCACCCAATAGAACAAAGTGGTTAATAGCAAGCTTATACTTAAACGTAAGACAAGTGCCATAAATCTTTTTAAGTGTTTTGCTGGAGCAGGTCCAGAGTGCTCATCAGTGTGCAGGATCAAACACTGTGTCCTTTAATGGTGTCTGGCACTTGAAATTCCTATTGATATCATTGCTCTTATGTGCAGTTAGAGCTTTGAAATGTGAAAGCCAGGCAGGAAAGGAATTGTTTATCACTTGTCCATGCTGCTGTCTTTACCAGAGGGAAGCGAAGGTGTAGAAAAGGAGCTTGCACATCTCACACCCGGCTGAATACGGAGCATCTGAAAGTTATTTTCATTGAGGACCTCCTTAAAAAGACACAGACACTGAAGTGGGAATCGAATTCACATACAATTACTGACTTAATGATCTACTAAGCTTATTTCAGGCATCTGCTGTAGGTGCAATTCAGGACATATGAGTTTAGGAATCCAAATTTCCTTGATGATCCCTGGGAAGAGACACTCAGAGGGCAAGCGGGAACATCAGTGTTAGCTGCCCATAATCTCCAATGTTGCCCATTTTACTGTTTAATTGCAACATTTATCCTTGGTTGTTTCCTGGCAAGGTATAAAGTACACACGGAAAAATGAGATATTGCAAGAACACAGAGCACCTTTTTGAGCCCATTTAACTCCCCTGTAAATTGGCAAGCAAGCTCTGCTTTCACTGAAGTCTTGCGTTTAAGCAGCAAAAAAAATGTTTTTCACATGGTATTTACCATATTTTACAGTACTATTTCACAGCAATCTAGATAAGTGGCCTACATAAACTGTGTTGCAGTTTGAGAGGCCAAACTCTATTTGTGTACATATCACAAAGATAAAATAGAAGCAACTTTAACAATGTTATGCCTTGGCTTTGGCTTTGAACGTGGTCAGTATAGCACGTTATCATCCTGCCAAAACAAACATGTTGAATTTGTGACAAATTTCCAGAAAAACAGGTTTTGACTCACTTAGCCACCCAGTTTATTTTCCAACATGACCTGAAAGAGTAAAATACTTCTCTCACCTACATTACTGTTGTTTTGGGCCAAGGAAAGGATTGGCTTAAGCAGCTCTGCCCTGACTTTCATTATACTGTTTGACTTATTACAAATCTAGTCAAAACAAAGGAAAGACAACATTTCAGATTTTGAAGACTATTACATACTGATTTATTTGCAGCTTATATAAAACAGGACTTTGCATTTGCTACTCTGGCTCCAGTTGCCACAATAGGTGTTTGGCAATGCTGCTCATCCAAGATGACTCACATTTTTTGTGAGGCTCTACTACAAATAACTTTGTTCTGAAAAAAAGTTTTGTCTAAGATAGTGGCCTAAATCTTTTCTCTCCCACCCGTGGCAGGAAGTGAATTAATCTGCTTAAGGTGGCAGACATTGACTGGTCAGTGTGCTGGGCAAGTACACTAACAAAAAAAGAAATTTCATCTGGGATGGACCAATTTCTACATTTGTATTACTTGCTGACACAAAGGGGAAGGGCAATTACCACCTTGATCTATTTGTTGATGTGAAACATTGTTTATTAGTTTAAAGAAGAGACCTTATCCTGACATGCTTTTCAAGGTAAAATAATGTCAGTATTCCTGGCAACAGACTGATTTTACAGACCACCCTGGTATACTGAGCGTTGAGCTCTGAAGTCAAACAGATGTCTGACAAAGAGCCACCTTTATCATACTCAAGGAAAGAGTGGGAGCACAGGAGGCCCACTGCAGTTATCTGTGGGACCCTTCCACCACCTCAGGTATGGCATTACTAGCAAAAATGTAATAAAGGGCATGTCAAAAAGGACCTGTTTTGTGATATTGTTGAGTTGTTGGTGAGCCCTGCATACAGCTCTGTCCTTGCAGAGGTGCACATGCTGGTGTGGCCAGCAGAGAGACAGAAGTGCTTGCTGTGGTAGGAGGGTTACAGTCCAGTCTCAAAACTGAAATTCAGTGGTTTGGATTTTCACATCATTTCTGGCACCAGAGCCATCAGACTCCAGCATAGCCTTGAATCAGAGTGAAACACAGATGTGAAACTAAAGTGAAACTTTAGATGTTTGCCTCCATGTCTACGTATCAAAACAGATGATGTGAAGTATCACCTCAGAAACTTGCAGGTAAGTTTTTCTCATCTTACCCTTGCAGATAAGATTTCCTCATCAGCAGCCCATGATCTATATGTGGTTGTGCTGACATTTCTGATGGGCTATATAGTCAATCTAATATCAGGTCATGTCTAGTCTGCTAAATAAAAAATAACAGAGACAGAAGTAGAGCACTTGTCTCTGTGTCATTCACACTGTTTAACATTTTTTCCCTTGCTCTGTTTTGGTCATGTTCTAACAGCTCCTTCTAAGTCAATACTTAGTGCAGTCTGGTGGACTAAAAGTTCATTTTGGGGACCCAAAAGGAACATTTCCCAGAGGAAACCATTTTTGGCTTATTCCCAAAACAGTTTTCTACTATTGCTTGTCATCACTTATCTCCAAATGGTCTTATGCTACTTTTCCAGGCATGCAGTGCATACAGCCTCCATGTCAGGCCGTAAGTAAGATGTGGCACAGTCCCGAGAGTAGGAACATCTAGCAAGCTTTGTTTTAACACAAGAGAAACTGCCAGACGTTCTGGACAATGGGCTTTTTGGCCTTTTGTCCTTAGTAAAGCAAATTCTTCGCCCACAATGTTTTTTGATTTAAGCCCAAAAGAAAGAAGCCCCTCCTACACCTGAGAACTGTCAGGCAGTCAGATGGGCTGCAGACTGGTACAGCAGTATGTGTCTGCAGCTGGGCAGGTCTCAGTTCTGACAGTTGTTCTTGCAGGGGTCAGCACTAGCAATAGCAGAGGTGATGGCAATGGTTTGGTGTAAAAGAGCCACGCTTAAACAGAAATTATACCTTCACATTTTTTTGTTCACTCTGTGTGGAGAACTCTGTGAAAATAATTGGCTGGATTTGATTACTCACATCTCCTGTTGCTTCAGTTATGGATGACAGCCCTACCCCTGTGAATGTAAAGTGGAGGATATGTGGTAGCTAATGGGGTGGGGCTTTGACATTCCTCAGAGTCTTCTAATTCCACTCCTGTTACAGGAGTCTCTAGGGGACCCTTCCAGTAGAGCTCCCTCTTCCTGTTACCTCCACTAACGGGACTGACACCTGTGTACCACCACATGTGACAAATGCTGGCAGGCTCCTTTGAGATGAGAGCCTTAAATTCCACACTCTATTCTGTTCCCACAGACTTCTCTCAGTAGCAACCCGCCCTAATTGATCTGAAAGATGAGGAATTTCCAGATACAACCTTTTCCTGTGCTAACAAGATCTCCTACCCTATAGATGTTCTGTGAATGATTAAGAGTAATAGTGCTGCCGTAGCAAACAATACTTAGAACAAGGCAATCTTAAGAAGACCATTTCGGATTATTTTGGATTAAATCATAGAATCAGAAAATCATAGAATGGTTTGGGTTCAAAGGAACCTTTAAAGGTCATCTAGTCCCACCTCCCTGCAATGACCAGAGACATCTTTAACTAGATCAGGTTGCTCAGAGCCATGTCCAACTTGACTTTGAACGTTTCCAGGGATGGGGCATCTACCATCTCTCTGGGAAACCTGTGTTTCCCTACCCTTATTCTAAAAAATGTTTTCCTTATGTCTAGACTAAATTTACTCTCTTTTAATTTAAAGCCATTAATCCTTGTCCTATCGCAACAGGCCCTGATAAAAAGCTTGTTCCCATCTTTCCTGTAGGCCTCCTTTAAGTACTGAAAGGCCACAATAATGTCTCCCCAGAGCCTTCTCCTCTCCAGGCTGGCTGAACAACCCCAGCTCTCTCAGCTTGTCTTCACAGGAGAGGTGTTCCATCCTTCTAATCATTTTTGTGGCCCTCTTCTGGACCTGATCCATCAGGTCTGTGCCTTTCCTGTGTTGGGGATTCCAGAGGTGGATGCAATGCTCCAGATGGGGTCTCACAAGAGCACAGTAGAGTGGCAGAATTAAATCTCTTGACCTGATGGCCACGCTTCTTTTAATGCAGCCCAGAATATGGTTGGCCTTCTGGGCTGCGAGCACCCATGTCCAGCTTTTCATCCACCAGTAGCCCTAAGTCCTTCTTGGCAGGACTGCTCTCAATCCCTTCATCCCCCAGCCTGTATTGACAACAGGGGTTGCCCCAACCCAGGTACAGGACCCTGCACCCTCATGGGGTTCACCAGGGCCTACTTCTCAAGCTCATCCAGGTCACTCTGGATAGCGTCTTGTCTCTCAGGTGTGTCAGCTGTACCACTCAGCTTGGTGTCATCGACAAACTTGCTGAGGGTGCACTCGATCCCACTGCAATAATGGCAACATTATACAGTGCTGGATGGATTTGTTTATCTATCTGATTACTTATTTATTTATTATTTAAAATGTTTTCTCATGGTAAGTAAATAAATAGCTGGAGTGAGCCTGGTGCACAAGTTCAATTGGCTGAACTAAGTAGTGAAACTTACCTGCAGTGACAGCATTAGGGTATTTCTGAAACAAGAAGCTGCACCTTGAGCCAAGATTCAGAGCAGGTGAGCTGAGAGGCAAGACATAACAAGAGTCTCATGGCCCATGTGCAATGGCCAGGTAACGCTGGCCTAGAAAACCTCCATACTGAGTTAGGTAAAATTTTGGGAATGGAAGCAATCACCTGGAGCAGAACATTTGCCACCTTCCACCTTCAAATTATTTTAAAGTAATTAATAGACTCCAGAAGATTCCAGAAACATTAGTGCTACCATCCTCATTTGAAAAATGGGATCACGGAATTCGAAAAGGTAATGGCTTTCTCTGAGCGGCTCTGAGAAAGCCCCAAAATGATGGCTCAGAAGTTCTGGTCTTGCACAAATACCATTAATTTTGTAATTATAACTGAAAGTAAGTGTGATATTATTATCTTTCCCCAGCAGTGCATTACTCTAGCTCTAATGAAACTAATTAATTAATGAACTGATTAACTAACATGCATAGCCATGCTTGAAATTCGGAATTCCTGTCCTCTGTGGACTTCACACTTTATACTACAAAATCGCTTTCTGACGTAATCAAAGCTGGCAAAAATGTTACTGAATTTGATCCTACAATTTTGATTTTCTCTCTGTGTCTTTCACTCTAAGTAGATTCCAGTAAAAAAGAAAAAAGTATTTCCTCCAAACCACTCACAATACAGCCAATACTTCACCTTTTCTTGCTAAGAAGAAACTAATCCTCAGTTTAGGGTATCAAATTTGGGTCGTGTTTGGATGCAGCACAGCCCCGGCCCGCTCTGGAACAGCGTGTGCCTTCCAAGTCTGGTCAGATGCACGTTGTACAACTGCGCCTGAAGGCAAGTGGCAGCGGTTTACATTAAGAGAGAACTGGGCTTGGGACAGCGAGTTCAAGAAGCATGAGAATAATGCTTCTTTCTTTAGCGATCTCTGGGCTCCACCCCATTTCTCCAAATTGCTGAACTATTTACAAATGTTTAAGAGAACCTCTGTGTTACTAGAGGAATGTTTACACTGCCATGCATTTCAGATGCAGGCAGAGCTATACAATCAAGGCCCACCCCTAAGACAAGAGCTGCGCTGTATTATCAAAATATGTACTGGTTCTACTCTCCACCACCATACAAGGCAGCTCTGCATTCCTGCTGGTAACCTTCTATTACCGCCTAAGTTTTCCAGATCACTGCCAGATTTCTTGAGCTTCATGGAATGATTACAGGCTTCATAAATATAAACCTCAGATTCTGTTTGGCAGTTTTGTATGGGAACACCAAAATGAAGAAAACAAAAAGTGTTTCAGAAAAGACTACTAAGGCCATTTGCGCACGGTAACGTCTGCAGTTATACAATTTGCAGTTTCAATAAACTTCACCAGTTAGAGTGAACCAAGCTTCAAAATATCAGAGTGATGTTGCTATTTTACTCATCTTACATCGGATGTTAACTGAGGCACAGAATGCCCAAGGAATTTAGACAACATCCCATTGCATTCGGCCAAGGACTGGAATCAGATGTCAGATGTTTCTGCTTTGCAGTCGTTCTCTGAAGTCTACTAAACTATACCAATTCCTTATGCCTTTGGACAGGAAGAAAGTATTACATAAAAAGGATTCCAAATAGCTTATATTAATACTCCCGATGCATTACGACTAAATTAGAAGGGGATAAGAGTCCATTTGTTTGTTCCAAATTAGAAATTTGTAGAGGAACATTCAGTTTTAGAGACAATTCCCCCCCAACATATGAACAATGAAAAAAAGAAAGAAGGATGGAAGAGATGTAAGTCCACAAAAGCAGTCTGAAAGGCTTCTGAATGCATAGCATATAGAGATTTTTCTAGTTGAAAAATGTGCATTGAATTCCTGGAATGAAAGAGATGCTGTTTGTATTCTGCCCACAGTGTTCTGGCTTCCTATTCTGGAAGGTCATTAAAATGCTTTCTAAGAACTGATGTACTGTTTACTGATTTTATTCTTACTGATTATTCCTGATTTTTGTCCTGAATACACTTTCAAAGTTATTAATTAAAAATGCCTCCCCGCTTGTTTCAACTGGAACTTTAAGCTGTGCTGTTGTTATTTTCCTCCATGTTTTCTTTGCTGAAGATCTGTGTCCAATTCAGGCAAGTCAAGCCCCAACAGCTTCCATTGAGTCAAATTCCTACACAATCTAGCTCCTTTCTTTGCATCTGGAGACCACATGAAGGTGTCAGTACCTAAAACTTAGCTGTCAGAATGTCTTATTTTTAGGTTCAGAATTTGAAATGCAGAAAAGGTTAGTGCCAAAATAACCAGCATGGTGAACAGAGGGTCATCCCACCAAAACACACCCGTAGGAAATGCTGAAAATGGTGAAAATGGATTTTTCAGCCTATTCTGAAGCTTACTAGTGTCAGATATAAATGGGTGCGCACTCCATTAAAGTACTAGCTTGGGCATTTTTGGAAAGACTTTTCAGACTGAGTCATCTGTGGATGCATTTTCCATGGGGGTGTGTTTGTGGGAGAGAGACAGAGAGATACTTCTGTAACCTCAGCCAGACTTGGCAGAGGGATGGAGATCTAAGATGTATTAAGCTCCTACAAGTGTTGGGAAACTTGCGGAACAAGTTTTGTCTGTTAATGCTGAGCCTCTGCTGAGCCTCAGCCTCTAAAAAATGAAAGAAAATTCACACGGGTAAATGAGATCTAATGAATTCCCTAACCATGGGAAATGCTGTAGTCAGAGTTTATGTATTAAATGGCAGAGAAACCTCAGACTGGAGTTCTCGCCTGTATGGAGTCTCTGCTGCCTAGTAAAATGCAAACTAGGATAGAAGCAATAAATATATTTATAAGCGTGGTTTCCCAATTAGATTCTCTGAAGTCTGAAAGGGATAAACCCCTGCCGCAGCTTAATATAATACAGTTAGATTGTCAATTAATCATAAAACCACTGGGAGCTAAGCTGCTTTGCTTCAAGTACTCGGGAATGCTTGTTCCCAGGAGCATCTCCTTGCTGGGGGCTTTAGGCTTAATTAGGGAAGACACAATGGAGCGATGATCTCAGCTAGAGGGAGAAACAGCACCTTGTGGATACCTTTTTGTGATGTGTGACAGTGAAAACCAGAGCGGGCCATGAGATGCAAAGAACTAAATCACACCTCTTTTTGGAATAGGCAGGTCGGTGACTATAACCTGGCCGGACAAGACCCTCAGCAACTTGATATACCTGTGAAGTTTCCCTGCTTTCTGCAGGGAATAGACTAGGTAACCCCCCAGAAGTTTCTTCAACTTAAACCTTTCTGTGATGTTATGAGCCCTCAACCGTGACTACACAGTTAAAAGAAATGTAATTTTACTGGCATTATTTTGCTGGAGTAAAGTGATACATTTGGCCTGGATGCCCTTAGCTTTTGGAAAATTTAAATAGCCATTAGTGTCCTGCTTGTTTTGGGAACACAGAAATTGCCTCAGACTTTTCCAAATGCCTGCTATCGCTATCCTCGTGTTTCGCTCCTGACCTGATTCCTCAGAATCAGATACACTTCCTAGAAAGTGCCATAAAGTTACCCTCACACAGCAGATTTCAGCATCGAGTATCAGTCCATTATCACACAAAAAAACCATTTTGCTTTTTTTAATTAACTCTCTGCTTTTCTCACAACCTTAATTATTGCAAGCTGTTCCCTAACCTCATAGTCTCTGTTTTCTACCCATAGCAATTAAACTACATTATCAACTTCCCTTGCTTAGAGCAATTTCCCTTCACCACATTTAGCCTTCTGCCTTTTCTTAGTAAGTCAAAATTATTCCAGAGTGCCTCCATGATTCAGCATCTCTCTTCCCTTATTTCACTTTTTTCTGCTTTTTTCCACTCTACTCATGTTCACCTTAAAATACCTCCTCTGTGCCTCCCCCTCCCGGCTGCACTCCTGATGATGCTGTTTTCCACTTTGGTACAGTCTCTTGGACTTAGAGCCCCCTCCTCAGCTTGTTTCTTTCTTAAAACCTTCAGAACTTCCAGAACTTCTCTCTTTCAGTTCAAAACTACTTTTTTTTTTTCTTTTTTTTTCCTGCTGAGTATTTCCCAGGGTCTTGCATTGTGGGTGCAGGACGAGTGCTCGGCGTAGCACAGACGGCATCTGCTGGGGAACTGGAGAACATCATGTGGCTGCTGTGAGGAGTTCAGTCACTGCGAACATAAAAACCAAGTCTTGATTCGTGTAAATGACTCATCCGGGGCAACCAATAAATACTCTCTTTATTTTATTGTGAGGCTACGTGTTGTTTTTTTACCAAATGAAAAGTTAGCAAATAAATGAAGCTCGACTAGTTTCTCATAAACTGGGTGCAAAAGTTTTCTATAACAATGCTAGGCTTGAAGCCAAATCTGAACAATACTGGGCTTAATCTGTAGCAGAAACATCCTCCTATTTGGGTCATTTTTCACTTGTTTAGGGGGGGGAGGCAGCGGGGCAAACTCTGACCTGTTACATTTTGTTGTGATTGCTCATAGCAACGACAAAACCGGGCGTTGCTGCTCTGGTGGTGGCACAGCAAAGCAGGTTCTGCCTGGGTGCCTGTCAGGGTGCAAGGTAAAAAATATCTGGCTCATCTTTGGTGATTTAAGCAGTGAACACAGGGTAGCAATCTGAGCCTAGTCCTGGCTCAGATGTTTTTGGACTTTTGTTTCCTCAAGCTCCTTTATCCATCGTTTTGTTAATAAAATCATTGAAAAAACCGAGGAGGTCAGTTTCAGTACTTTGTTGGGTTTTTTTCGCTCCACTTCTGGATTGTTGATACTCTTTAGATAATTTCTTTTCCATTTAACACCTACTTCTGGGACTTCTTTGGCAGTACGCTTAATTTTATCAAGTACCCTTCTCAAGCCTTATACTTAATTAATAAACTCAATTTACTTATTTACTGAAGGAGCCAGTAAAGACAGAGGCGGCAGGTGCTGGGCTTTTTTGGCCTCAGCACTTAAAAGTAGTAGAGTAACAGATGTAATACGTGAAAGTGGATGATCGTTTACAGCTTTTGTAAGCATGGAGAGTCTCCAGCTTTATGCCATTGGCAAGCAGATATTTGCAAAAATCACCAAATCTAACTCTGTGTGATGCTACTCACTGCTGATGCTAATGACACAGCTACACAATTTTAATAGAGTATTTTGGCTAATGCTCAAAACCAGGTACTGCCTGCCTCCTGTGTAGTTAAGCTTGACTGTGACATTCTTAATTGCCATGGCCTACCTCCAGCAGCTGGCGTGAAGAGTGCCTGCCCAGAGGTGACACCACAGCTCAACCACTGGGACATGTGGGAGGTATGAGGCAGAATTTGGAGCTGAAATGCTGGAGGACAACTTCTTATCCAGACTTCCCACTTCTGGAAGCAAACACTTCACTCATCCAGGTTGTTATAACAACCTACACTGTCACAGTAGCCTTATAAAACGCAACACAGAACATAGAGCTGTGACAGGTGGAAAGTTACATCCTGAACGTAAATTTGGGTTTTCCCTTCTCACACATGCCGATAGTGACAAGGCCAAACTTGTCTTCTGCTGTGAGTCTTTGTCTTCATTTGCTGCTGAACACGTGAAGAGTTAAAATCAAATATGTCACTCTGGCAGTGACATGATAAATAGAGCTGGCTGAGCGCCTCTTCAGATTGTTTCTTGCAGCCAACTAACTCTTTCTGAAAAGAAGACTATGTTGTTATAACAAGTGCTTATAAGGCTTTCTTATCAGTTTTACTCTTAAGGGTAGAACTTTGACTTTCATACTTTAAGTTCAAAATTTCATCTGCAAAGTATGTACTTTTATTACTGAAGTATGCAAAAGCTTCCAGCTCCTATTCTTGGCTTACTAAGATAAATAGATCCCAAGGGACCTCCAGGATAAAACAGCCAAAAAACACAAGAGATAAAAAAAACAAACACCACTTAACTGCCAACATTTTTATTATGGCAGCAAGAGAATGAAGTCTCCTTAATGCTTGTTTTCAAGCTCTAGTATGTTGATGTATCTTTCAGCTCACACCAAAAAATTATCTTCAGGAACAGGAATTCTTTCCAAGCTCATTACAAGAACAGTTAAGGGCTCCTAATCACCTCCTGATCTATTATTCTGTATCTTTGTCTCACCTTTCCCTCATCTGCACATTACCCTTGACCTTCCTATGACACGAGCCTTTCCAGTTACTGCATGGACATAGATTAAACTTTGGCTACCCTACAGCAGAAACACCTTGATGCATCAGGTTCCAGGGAAGAGAGCCAGAAGGGATCTAGCAGGCAAGGGAAGATTAGGCTTCTCAAGAAGAGACAGCAAGCCAGCACGCTTCCGAAGAGGCATGGAAAAAGCCAGGCCCAGAAGATGACAAACTATTGAGATGTTTGGTTTGACATGAGTTTCCTTAGCGATTCTATCCTGATGGAGTAAGTCCATCCCAAGGTAGTGCCTGCTTATCTTTTTAAGTGAAGGTTACGCAATAATGAAGTTTGACAAACAGAACTGCACAGAACAAGATTTGAAGTGAAAAGTAAGACTGCTGTCAGTGTGAGCAATCGCATTAAGGAGAAATAGAGCTGTTTCACGGGGTGGCAAGGGAGGGGCAGGGAAAGCTGCACAACCGCTTTTCAGACAGAGGTCTTTGTAAAGATCAGCTGCATCTTCTAGCATAGACATCAGTAAGTGGGTGAGGACAGATACACTCAAGACAAATAAAACCCAGGCACTATCGAGCCAGCCTTATAGACAATTAAATAAGACCTTGTCACACTCCCCTTAATGGCATTCCCACAGCAGGTCCTGCTACAGGCTAAGGAGCACTTAAATGGAAAAATGGAAATACCTTCTGTTAATGAGGCATCCTGGTTTATCCTTGGTTTAAAACCGCAAATCTGGTAAGAACACAGCGCCACTGGCATGAACTGGAAGACATACACTCTTTTTGTATATCCCGAGGAACCCTGAGAAAAGCTGTACAGGCTTCCAGAGCACCGACCTAAAGTTAACAACTTAATTTAGACAACATATGTATCTCACATTAGTATCTTATTTTTGCAGTATGCGAAGGATCACAACGAGCTTTATTTTCTCAGCATATAAGCTCACCTGTGTGAATTCAGAACTTCCCTTAGTTAATTTAATTAAGGTCACATTTTAGTGTGAATTTCCTTTTTGTTCATGTAAGTTCCAACAAATACACAATTTCAGAACAAGGCCCATTGTTTTGCACCTATAAGCACATCAACAATATTACACAAGACAGTAAGCTCTCTGCAGTAATACAGGCCTTAAGTTTTTTTCAGAAATAGCATCAAAGCTAAAGGGAAGTATAGAAACATTTCCCCTCCTCTGATTCCCCAAAGGGGATTAAACAAAAACAGAATCAGTAGATAACTCACTTGAACAACACATTTTTATTTTTAAAGTGTTACAATACAGCCACCATAAAACTTTAAAAAAAGAAAAGAGCTGAACATAAGACTTGCATAGTTTTAATTTTTTTATTTTTTAGGCCAAAGACTCTTCATTCACTGGCACAAAGATAGGTAACAGATTTCAGTGTATATCTGTAATTGCTAAGAAAAAAAGAAAGAGAACCACACATTTGGTTTATCTAGTAAGCAAAGGGAATATACACTTGTGATGATTTTCATTCAAATACTGGAAGTCTTCTGGGAAGGACTTTTGATTTTTAAGTTCTTAACCAAAGCACAAAAGTCTAAGTATAATCCCTACTGCAGAATTACATTCTTGGAAATGCATACAGTATTGTGTGCCACATCCCTCTGATAGAAGGCACAATTTATGAAAATAACATTCATGAAAAAACCAGAAACAAGTTCTAGAAGGAAGAGAGTGAATCCACTAATGTTGGTGGACTTTTTAATTTTTTATATCTTTAATCTAGGCAAGACATGCTCATGTTTTTGCACCCTTTCCTCCCCCCCCCAAATCTGTAAAGTAACTTCCATATTCATGAAATGAAAACTTTTCCAGGCATGAACTTTTCTTAGAAAGAGAAACATGAGCCAACACAGTTTTCTACTGGTGCAGAGTTACTTTGCAAACTAGATGTGAGAGTGGTCACTATCCCTCAAGAACCCATGTGTCAACAACAAGCAAATGATTACAGGCAACCTTTTTTTTTTAAGCTTCATTCTCCCTGCATACTTGAGGTCAAGTGAGCAAAACTGTATGTGGCAGTAAAGCTGATCATTCTGTCTAAAGTGCTTGATGAAAGCAGGAAAACTATAAAAATGATAAATTAGTGAAACCACAAGTGGAAGAGTTACATTTATCATACAAAACAAGAAAAAAAAATGGAGCATTTTCACATTTTCTTCTTCCATTAGACAACATACAGCAAGAACATCCTTTACAGTGAAGAACTCCCTTAAAGTGTATATTGTTCCTAAAACACATTTTCTTACATTTCTGGGATACAAAGTCTTTTTGACATAAGACTTAGGAACAAGATTCCAAAAAAAAAAGAAAGCATTATTAGGGCTAAGAAATGAAGGCTACATAGCAAGTTTTAGTCATTCAAAAAAATCTTTGGGAAAATGCTATTTAATACTTTCAATAACTTTAAATGCCCCGATATCATGTATTTTACAGTAGAAATGCAAGAGCCTTTGGAACGCAGCAATGCTTGGTTCTGTGCGCATCTTCTCTTAAGACATCATCTTTTTCTTACATTCCACTGAGCAAAAGACCATCCCTTCCACTGGCATGAACTTCTGGCCAATTAGACACTTGCTGCAACAGGAACACAAGAAGCACTCCTCCGTAGCATGCCAGTTGAAGTTGTTGTATGCCACACGCTGAACTTCTGGATCAATAGCGTTATGGCAGCCTTGGCAGATCTGTTTAGAAACAAAATGACACTTAAATGAAGCATACACACTCTCTCTACAAGTACAATAAAAGCTGGCATCCTTAAATGTTTTTGGAGAAGAGAGGTGCTAAAAGAAGCCTTTGAAATAAGTCTCCAGCTTTTGATTTTCCTTTAAAACAGCTACTGATCAAAATGCAGCTGAGGACACTAACCAAAATAATAAAATGCACACAAGAAGTTAGTTGCTGCTGGGACTAAACTTAGACAGTTGTGATAGTTACAATTTCTCAATGGCCAAGTAAAGATAAAAACTGGCCGTGCCAAACAGCACAGACCTTCATATATTAAGCCATACATTTGAAGAGATTAGTTACAATTTTTCCTGTGTATTGGCAGCTGCAAAGCAATGCCAAAGAATTAAAGGTTACTAGAAAGTCTTAGATGTAATTCATCCTAAAATCTGGTTGTCAAAAAAATGTCATTTAGGTATCAAAGAAGTTAATGTTTTAAGAGAAAAAAAGCCTCTCCAAAAGATAATTCTTCACACCTACCACAGAAGATTATTAACTGCCAGCTAGAGATAATAGTTTTTCCCCTCCATTAACTATATGAACAGTCTAGATGCACACTAGACTGAACTCCCAACGACTAGCTAGTTAACTGGTTGATATGAATAGACCATCATTCTCAGGTTAGAGCTCCTAGCATAACTAGGCATTCAGAACTACCATCCTTTCCCAAACTTGTAGCTCTATCCTGTCAGTCACTCTCTGTTATAACTTGGGAGTTAGAAATGCAAAGAAACAAAGTACCCATATTGCAGTTGCTACTGCAGGCTTTTAAGAGACAAGGTGGGCCCAATGAACTAGGACACAAACTAAAGGTTTAGCAGCATTACTCATCTTCACCTACTTTGCTCTTATTACAAAATCCTGCTTCACCACTGGCAAAGTGAAAGGTGTTTTCAGAACAGCCTCCCCCCTCCAGCAGTACTTTTTATTCAAGTTCATGAATACGCAAATTCCCTGTCTGCTTTTAAGTCTGTTTTCAAATGGGAAAAAGATGACTGACTTGATCCTAAACTTTCATTCAGTTTAAACTCTTCAGATACCCTGCCACAGGGAGAAAATAAGAGTTTCAGGCTCCACAGCTGTACATCTCCTTCCTCCACAGCACCAATGCGTGTATGGCTCTTACCGCAGCATGGTTCTTCACGTAGCAGGGTTTGCAGACCGGGTTGTCCTTCACCATTACATAGATTTCCCCAGCCAAAACGCAATCACAGTCAAAGCAGCAGAAGTGTTTCAGGTGCCAGTTTTGACCTTCCGCTTGAGTATATTCATTGCTGAATATAAGCTATGAGGAAGATACAAACAAATATTAACATATGCATTTGAATGGTATTTGATGAAGCTAGCCTCAAGATATTTCATAATTTCCAAGAAATTCCTGGTGATTCCCCTGTTTCAAACCATTCCAACAATAAAACCAAATGCATTCCCTTGTTACACAGTTTTCCAAACACTCCATTTTGTTTATTAAGAGCCAATAGATGCCAAAGACATCAGGCAGGCTGTTCTCTGTAGGCTGCACAAGGTGTAATTTAGTCAGGCGCTCCCCCTAGTGCCCTTCATGAGGAAACAACCACATAAGTGGGACTTCATAAGAGAATTGGCACTCGTGTTACATCCCACGTCCACACAGACCACAAAGAATCCCCTCCAAATCCAAAGAAAATTATGGATCTTCCTGAATGTGGAGTGTGCATATCAATTTAAGTTCCTTGCAACTACGATCAGCTAAAACTCGTGAAGGCGCATCATGTCCCTGCACTGAAATATTTTACTAAAAATGATATTCATTTCTCAGAGAAGCAAACTTGTGTGCTCAAATAAAGGACAAGGCTGTTATTACCTCATCGCATCCAGCACAGCGGGGTTTTTCGCTATCACAATAATGTCTTCCACAGTACAGGTTGCCGTTCTTCCAGAAATAGATCATGTCTACTAGCAGCTCGCTGCAGGTGCAACAGACAAAACAAGCTGGGTGCCACAATTTGTCATATCCAGCACGTTCTGCATAGACAGCTGGGTCACCTTCTTTCATGTTCTGTTTGCAGCAATAGCAGGACTGGAAAGAAGTTGGCACCAAGTTAAATAAGTCTTTGAAGAGGTACATTAAAAGCAGTTACATATTAGAATCACAGAATGGTTCCGGTTGGGAGGGACCTTAAAGATCATTAAGTTCCAAGCCCCCTGCCATGGGCAGGGACACCTCCCACTAGACCAGGTTGCTCAGAGCCCCATCCAGCCTCACCTTGAACGCTTCCAGGGATGGGGCATCCACAACTTCTCTGGGCAACCTGTTCCAATGTCTCACCACCCACCTTAATGACATACTTGATAAATTCCACCTTCCCAGACTGAAATTAAAACATTAGTTTACTCCCATGATCAGCTAGCAGTGTGACATGCCACAGTACAGGTTTAACTAAGCAATTCAAGATGATGTACATTTTACCACCATAGCACTAGTGCTACTTAAATGAATACAGCAAAATACAGTAATTTACATTCCTGCATCTACAGTCCAGTTCTTAAAAAAAAAACCCATACAGCTAAAATTCATGCCATGTTCCATGAGCCTTGCATACTCACGAATAATCAAAGAATAGTAAGAAGCCTCCAAAGCTGACCAGACTATGACTAGAACACGACAAGAAAATGGCTGTATTATATAGGTTGTGAGAAGATCAAGAAATAGCTGCCCACTAGACAGAAAAGATATTGTGAGTATTTCAAGCTCATTCTGTTTCCAGCTGTGTTCTAGCAATGCTAATCAACCATGGCTGTTGTCCATTAGTCTGTGATTAACGATCTTAGGATGGGGAGAGTGATTATGGAAAAGGGACTACAAAGCTTATGAACACAGCTATGCAACAAATAGTTCCAAAACATTTATAGTCAGTCTTCTGCCATGTACTTCCTTACAGAGAGGGTTTTGTCATCAAGTCAAAAAGTGCAGGTGATTTAGGTTCCTGAAACTAATATTTTAATCTACAGTTTAATCACCAGTTTGGCACTTCCTGAACTCCAGTTGTTCTGTGGACTGGGTTGAACATCCTGGGAAGGTTTTCTCCTCCATGATTCACATCACTACAAGCCCAGCCACAAATGGCCTCAGTTTTCAGTTGTGTGTGTGTATCTATATCTGTATTTTTTTAAAGGATCTCAGCTGTAAGGCAAACTGATCAGATCCCTACACTTGTTTTAGTTAAGCAATTTCAAAATATACATAGAAAGACATCAGAAGTGGAGGAAGAACAGCTGGAACAGAATGAACACAGAACTAACGATAGGGAAAGTATAAATATGTATGCATATAAAACTTTTGTCCCTTCTTTCTACTTCAGACCTCATACTCCAAAACAAGTCAATTGGAAGGTTTAGTTGTTGTATGGACCCAGATCAGGGCAAGACATCTGCAACATCCCCAGCCTAGGAAGTTAAAAGGTGCATAAAGAGGTTTCCTTCTTTTCAAGATACAAATATAAATATGCTGAATATCCATTTTTTCTGTTATTCAGCTTTTAATCATGGTAAAATAGATGTACCTTTTTAAACAGATGCATTATTGATATATCTACATTAATAATGGAGACCTGGTTGGTTGTGTTTTGTTGTTGTTTTTAAAAAGAATGTTTACAAGAATTGCCATCCATTCCTATAACAAAAATTAATTTTTCAAGAGATTCTATTTAGCACACCTACAGGAACACACGTGTTCAGATTCAGTCTGAAAGACAACATACAAGAAAATTTGGAGAATAAAGATGCAGCACTAATGGACAGAAAAAAAAAAGCATAGACAAGGATGCCAATTCTTCTGCAAAGTATTTAAAAGCTTTTCTCTGTATTGTTTTATTTTTAACTGTTGAATAAAAGAAGTTGCGATAATGCTGCAATATATAGCTGAGAGTAAGTCACATAGGAGAAAACAGACCCCCCCCAAAATTACTTAAAAAGAACATATCTAAATCTTGATTATTTATCTTGAAGTATCTAAATCTTGATTTACTGAGAACAGCTGTGATATGGCTTGGCTTGTTGAACATGGGAGGGAGAGGTGTTACTTTGTTATTTTTTAGTTTCATTTAATTTTAAACACAATTAGTCAAGCAGGTAATTTTGGTGCTCTTCCAAGAAAAACAAAAAAAACCAGACTTCTATAATTAAACTAAACTCTTCAAGAGGACAAAAATGCAGCAGTCTGTAAGACAACACAAGTTTCTTGTTTATTATTCTGTAAAAGCCATCCTGCTACACTGTATCTCCAAACTAACATGTTTTTGCAACGAGGATGAAAAGGTCACCTGGGAAGTTATTTGCTGCAATACACTAAATACAGTCAGAAACCAGGGTTCTGTGCAGACACCCACAACATTTTCTAGTCCCTCTTCCTTCTTTCCCTCCCCAGATTTTCACCATTCTAAGTTAACAAGCAAGTTAGTCGGGTGAAAACAATCAGAGCACTCAGATGATAATATACCTTATTGGTTTATCTTTTCTTTCTTATACTTACATACTGAGATGGCTTCTGATCTGGGGACTTGTCCTCCATCGCTCCTACAGCAGCTGAGGTGCCCCTGTCACCATTCTTCACTTTACTCTTCCCGGCAGCACTCGTTTCCACCTCACCAGGGAGCTTGACATCTCCTACGCCAAGTGCCTCGTTTTTGTACTTCTTCACAAATTGTTCCATCTGCTTAACTTCACTAGGGGAGAGCTCGTGGCATTTTGAAGGATCCTGATCGTGAGCAGGCAGCTGCTTCGCCAACTGCTTCTTCCTGTACTGCGCGCCTTCCGAGCCAGCAACAGGCTGCTTCTCCTTTGGTAGCATCTGCATATACTGCCTCGCCTGAACCAGGAGGAATTAGATATCAGATGCCACTTCAACTATAGACCCATCCTTGTAAGCAAACACACAACTATAATAGTCTCCACTGTTGTTAGCGACAGGCAAATTTGTCAAAACCAAGGTTCTTTCCACAAACATTAAGCTCCCAAAATACAGTAGATGGAGATAAAAATATAGCAGATGCATTAACTAGCTTCTTCCCAGGGCAAGAGACAGGCTTACTTTTAAGCCTTTTACGGAATACAGTTATTCTCAGAGTAAACAATAATTAACATTTGCACAGCATCTTATCTCTTCAAAGCTAAACTACTGATTATCAGTATAGCTTTAAAAAGTAGAAGCTGAAATAGTTTGTCTAGGGTACACAGCCCATCGCAGAAATAATTTTAGCTAAAAAAGAAAAGAGCACTGGTTTTAAAAAAAGTAAGAAAAAGCCTAAAAATCAAAGTGGTAACTGAACGTTTAGTGACAGTTGATTTAGATGCACAAGGTCTGATTAATTCACTGAAAAAGGATATTTTGAGAGGTAGGTCAGAGAAAGTGATTCTGGCATGGATCACACAACAGTGCAGTACAGTAAATTAGCAATCAAAGTGTGAAAAGTGAAGTAAAACCCTCAGAAGGCTATCTACCATCTCATCTACTCCAGCTGAAAACATCCTCGAAGGGAGTTGCTTTTTTAGATGTCAACACTGACCTTGTTCTTACCATATACAGTAAAAGCTATAAGCAAGACTAAGTGTTCCCCTTAACTTTAAACAATGACATAAATTGTTTTGGGTTTGTTTTGGCTTTTTTGCTTTTAAGTCCACACTCCAGGAAATTTTTTCAAGTGTACTAAAAAAGGCAGGTTAGAGAAATTGGACTCCAGGGACTGAGCAGATAATGCTTAAGCCTATCTATTCAGAACCACCTCATCTCCCCAGTTGTCAAGAAGTTCCATAGACAAGCATCCATATCTGCAAGATGACACAGGCAAGACTCATTAAACAGGCTCCATATTTTCAGTTTTTGAGGAGGAAGAAAAGAAGAGGTAAACACAGAATGACTACAAGAGGCAAATTTCTCCTTCCAATAAGTTCTATTTTTCTATTTCCCATCAACTCCTGCCTCAAACACGAAGAAAAAGTGGGTTGGACTTACAAGTGTCTGATTCTGAACAGGAGGAGCCCACTCATAAGTCACAGTATTGATGGAAATGTTCTTCTTGGCTGGCACTGGATTAGTCAGTATCATTACATTGCGTTTATACATGGGAATGCCATCATTCTTCAGCTTTGCAATCAGGGTTGTATACTTTGTATCTTCAAAGAGTTTCCCCACTTTCCGATCTTCCTCATTGCTTGTGAGGATATCATGCTCTTCCTGGCCACATTTGCAGTTGCGACATATTTTTCTGAAATTTAATGGAAACAGCAAAGTTACAGGTCTCAGCTGAAAACTTCACCTCACACCACCTGCATGCCTAGTAACAACATCACTGGGAACCCAATACCTTGTTTTCAGTGCTTTGATTAGGGAATATACATGTTATTCTGCAATATGTCAATACATCTTGAGGATATTCTTTATTTCTCCTTTTGTATTATTTACATTCTTTGTTCACAGAGATTATGATCAGATAGGTATCAGTCAACTACACTAATGCGTTTTGAATAGGATGCTATATCATTCTTTCAGTTACATCTCAGTACTGATCACACACATACATGCCCATTATCACCCACCTACCAAATTTATTATGGGTAGCGATCCATGAATTAACTTAAATGCATCAACATGGTCCCCCCAGAAGCAACTTATTTGGGCTTTTAATTTCTCAGGTTTCTTTATACACTCAAAATTACACACACTAAACTATTTTCTTCATATGCATTTCACTGTATGCATGATATTTGGTTAGCACAGGGTTGCTATCAAGTGGAAATAAATATCTCCTAGAAAGGAAAAAAATTCATACAGTCATATATACAGTGTAATTGCACAGAGTTCTGTTCAAAGTTCAGCATTTAAAAGAGAAGATGAAAGAAAAGTGAAAGGCTAATATGGACAAAGCCTTTCAAACGGCTCTGAACCAAGTCAGAGGTTCTCTGGCACATGCTGTACAAAGGATTTTCACAGATAACATCCTTAAAAGGTAGAAGGCTTTACTCACTTAGATAGAATTGGTATTCTTTCATATACAACACATTGGAACTCCTTTGATTAAGAGGTATTAGATAGCAATTTATTACTTTAAGCATAATTAAACAATTCACATATATTAAACAGAACCTTGGATTAGACAAGCTGGTTTGCTATTTATTAATGGCTTCCCCAGAGCTTCAAAGCAGCCAGCCATAATCTACGGAAATTAGTGAAGTGGGATGTTAACTAGAAGTTCTTATTACAGACTAAGAAAATGGATCAAGCTTCTGAATCTCAAAGCTTCTGAATTACTCTAGAAGAAGAATGAGTAATATTTTAGTCTATTATTTATTCTTCACGTAGGAAATAGCATAAAACTACAAACTATAAAATGCTTAACCCTGCTTGCCAATCCCCATCGAATTCTAACATTTTTCTGCATCTTGCTTTCTAAAGCATGTGAAGGCAAGACACATACCTTATCTTATGGCACCTGACAGGTACATGACAAGAACATGCCATGATTACAGCAAGCCCATTGGGTGATGGCAAAGGAAGGAAGAAGGGAGACCCTGATTGTAACTGGTTGTGTGAAGTGATGCACAGTCAGCCCCAAAGATCTGCAGTACATATGTACACCAGTTTATAACATACTAGCATTTCAGTGCGTGATAGATGCTGCCATGTGATTATAGATGACCATAACTTATGGTTGCTTTAAGTTATGAAGCCCACTTCAAATAAAAATAGTTCACTCTGCAATAAAAATGAACCACTCTAAAAATAACGAGCAAAATAAGAAAGTTAAGCAGAACAGACTCTGCTTTGCAACACATAAAAACCTAAAGAGACCAATAATTGAGATGTAGGGTGTCTGAAAGCTTGCATGACTTCCAAGTCGTATCCACAAGAGGGAAGATGCACAGAATTTGAGCTGATACTTATCTGGATACCTAGTAAATACTCAGCACTTTGCAGTCTCTCAGCTTACTAAAACATTCAAGCATGAACTAGCATTGTCCATTAAGCCTAAATGCTGTACTATGCATCACAAGCACTCGCAACACAAAATTTTGCAAGATCTTCAGCATCAGCCTACAAGTCCTTTACCTAGCTAATGCTTAGGGACTATTTAGTATACCGGTAAAGCAGTTTATATATTTTTTTTTTCATCTTTTAAGGTGTGCACACGATTATACCTTATTACCAATTCTCAGTCACATCTTCTTTGACATCTAATACTAGATGACATAACCAGACCTTACCTTTTGTAGGTTCAGTTCATTATTAGATCCTGACCATTGTGTAGCTATATGCCTCACAGCACACATGCAACTTGAATTCAAGCAGCTAGTCCACTTGAACAATAGTTTACGAGATATTTCCTTCACTTTTTCAACTTAAGTCTTTAGGAATAGTAAGCGCCAGTTTTAGTCTTGCCTCTTGACAGGACGTGATCCAATAACATTGGTGAACGAACATGTTCTCAGGCAACCTGCACAGACTCATGCAAGTCAAGTATAGTCTTGCTGTCTGGAACTGCTATGCTTGCAAAACACAACTCATTAAGATTAATTCATACTGTCGTACTGCCTGTGTGGTCACAACAGCAGTGTGATAGTTTGTGTAGCTCTCCCCGCTCCATACAGCATCCAATACAGTGAGGCAGCACTGACGCCTGCAGAGACCAGAGCCAGCCCCAACAAGCAGTGGTGGAATTTTTCCCCTGAGAGACTTTCATATGTGCTGGAAAAGCCACACCGGCACCTTTATTTTTGCTCAAGCTATGTCATGAAATTGCATATTTGTTTTCTAGTAGTATTGTCTCAGAATGCATAACAGCTTTGAGATCCTGTTTCCAACTAGGAGAGGACCCTGGCTCAATTGCTTTTATCATCCTCAGTCCCACCCTGAAGGTTTAACACATTTCATGTCAATATCCTTGAGAGATTTTGCTGTTGTCCTGATAAACAGATAAACAGAAACTACTAAAGTGAAAGTATACAACTTGTTCTCATGTGCTTCCTGGCTCCTACTGTGAAAACCAACACAGTACAGCTGCGCTTTATACTTGGATTGAAAAGAATGAGATACTTGCTAATTTCCCCCCATGCCAGATTTACTTAAATTAAGAATTTGACTGTGTACACTTCAGTTGAAAGAACAGGGAGATAAGATTAAAGATTAAGTGAATGATTCTTTGCCTTCATGGAGCTTGCAAGAAGCTGTTGCAGGGGCTATGTTACAAAATTACAAGTGTAGTGGTCTGGCATTAGACCTTGTGGGTAATCAAGTCTCCAAATGCAGCAGAAAACAATGCAGAAAGAATGTGGAGAATGCTGAGTCACAACTGATGTCAGCGCATCTCTGTGAGTCGAAGGAAAATCCCTGAGGCTGCTGCCATCTCCCCTGCTCCCCAAGGCTCCCCTGGATCCCAGCCACATGAAGATGTCTGTTCACCGCTAACAGCCAAAAAAAGGTTTCCTGTCCTGATTTATAATCCCTTTTCTTGAATAATTTCCAGTCTTAAAAGATATCCACTTGACATTTGCACACATAGCTCTTCCTGCAGAGTACTGTTTGCAGTTTAGTCATACCCTCTTCCACTAACCTGCCACATCCGAGTCTGTTCATTAGTCACTGTCCCTTCTGCAGAAGGAATATGGCCAATTACTTTCACTTAGAATAGATCTGCTAGTCATTTCTTTGACTACGATACAGCAACCCCATCCCACTACCTCAAACTTACACTTCAGAAGTCTCCCTGATAACTGATGCCTAATTTTTATTTTTGGTATAAAAGCAAACACCTCGGATACGCCAGGAAAACCAGTGGCTACTGTATATACACAGAAACATATAAACACATGTATATGTATAGACTTAAATTTATCTCATTTGGCTCTATTGAGAAGACAGGCAATAATATTTTCTCATTCTCTCCATTTGCACTATCAAAAAGATTTTCCCTTCACTTGAAGATGTTCAGATCCCTGCTGAAGGAGGTTATTAAGGACTCCTGCTTATGTGTTCACAGCTCTCAAGACTTCAGTAAAGGAGAGAAATGCTCCTCCAGCCAAATCTTAGCAGTTTGGGAAGCTTTTACTATTGAAAACATGCAAGATAAGGAGGAAGCTTCAGTATTTGTGGGATTAAAAGTTGCATGTCACTGTAAAAGACCAATCTAGTAGATTACATCTTGTTTGTAGGTCTCAGGCAGGTAGAAAGCGGAAGAAGGAAGGTAAACAGATTCCATCCTCTCTCCCAAACTGGTGAATTCCTATGTCCTGGGTGTCTACTGACAGAAGGGATGAAAGACTTTCAGTTCCTTCTCCAAAACCAAATGTCAACCATCCTGCTGCTTTTCTATGTTTTGGTGTATGAAGAGGGAAAATAATTCTGATCATGATCCTTCCTACACTAGCTTTGCAGTGGCTCCTAGTGACAGGGGCAGCAACTGCAAGCACCGAGAAGCCCTCAACAAATACCAAGGCTTGTTTTCTCCACGCAGAAAGACTAACCTCTTCCCATGATTCCTTCTGTTAAGTTTTCTCACTATTAATGCAACTATAGTAATTGCAGACACCCTGAACCGTGCCTCAGTACTTGCCTGTCAGCTGTATTATCAGAAAATGTCAAAGCTAACTTAAAGCTCTCCCTGCCTTCCAGGGATTGTGTCTGTGCAGAGAAGCCAGATGCTGAAAACAGTTGTTCCCAAGCTTAGGATTCCTCTCTCCAGAAGCTTTATAATATCTTGGCAAGCCGCAGCACAGGCAATTACCACTTTCCGGTATATACACAACCAAAATAAATCAGAACCTTCCACTCCTGCTTTTAACAACTTGTGACTCCTGTCCCACACCTCCCTCTAGTGGGAAACACATTCCCAAAGAGCAAACGTTTATCTGGCTGGCAGTCTCTTACAGCCAGCCTGCCCTGCTAATTTTGCAGGGGCAGTTTTACAGTCTGAAAGAAGTCTAATGCCCACACCGAGAAGACCCTGCCCACCACTGCTGCTACACTTGGATGAAAGCATGATTCTGAAGACAATTTTAAAAGCAAAAACTATTAACACACAAAGACAAAGCAGGTAATTGTTCACTGATCAGCTACTGTTGCAGACCGTGGCTCTCATTGTATTTATTTCGTGTTCAGCTCACAACACTGAGGCTTTCAGAACTTCAAAATTTAGTAACAAAGTTTTACTAAAGGCTTTGTTTACCACCATTTCTATACTAGCACAAATGAACAGTTCAGCACCTATATAACTGTCCCACACCCTGTGCCAAGAATTTAAGCCCTTTAAGCACAAAGGGCTTTAAGGGCACTTGCCACCTCAGCAGAGGTGTTCTCCAAATGTTCCCAGTATAGAGAAGAATGGTGTAGCAACTCCATGTAAAACCCTACTACTACATAGGTATATTTGGATTTTTTTCATGCATTTTCCAATCCGACTCCCCAAAGGCAGGATTGAAGGGTTTTTTGTACAGGAATACAGAAAAAAAATTACATCTTAGCTCTTTGAGGTACACCAGAGTTTTCATGTACCAGACCAAGAATTACATCGAATCACAGAATGGTTAGAGTTGGAAGGGACCTTAAAGATCATCTAGTTCCAACTCCCCTGCCATGGGCAGAGACACCCCCCACTAGACCAAGCCCCATCCAGCCTGACCTTAAACACTTCCAGGGATGAGGCATCCACAACTTCCCTCGGCAACCTGTGCCAGTGTCTCACCACCCTCACAGTAAAGAATTTATTTCTGGTATCTAATCTAAATCTCCCCTCTNCTGCAATTTTTTTATTCTGTTCTAATGAATTACCTACACATTAACTGTACTTCATTTTAGTACCTCCACAGGAATCCCATCAGTGTCTGAGTGAGTCTTTTCATAAATTAATAATTTCTTTTCTGTTTAGATGATCATGTTTATTCTTTAGTATATTAACACTTCTTGCTCCATGTCATTTGTAAGTTGTTTCTACAGCTACATATTACAGATACACAAATCAAGAAGCTATAACCCCATAAACTCACAGCAAGATTTTTCTGTGGTTTGTTTGTCTGATTATTTTCTACACTGAGTCTCAGCTGCAGTCAAATTCTTGGGTAAAGACAGAATCTCCTAGGCCTTATCCACACCTGACACCACTATGCCTGGGATGCAAAGACTACCTTGAAAAACCAAACACAAAATAAAACCCTACTGCAGATACAGTTATGATTGTTGTTAAATAGCATTGGTGAAACATAATTGTTTTCATTGCTAGTGTGTGCTAGTGCTACTAACATTTATCTATTTTTATTTCCTTCCCAGGCTGTTCCCTTTGAGAGAGGTAGTTTTTTTATTTTTTTGAATTAGAATCACTAAGCTACATCTTGAAGTACAGACAATATAATCAGTGAACTGAGCTAGCTAGATACATTGATATGCACAGCTTGTTAAAGTAAAACAGGGAAGGTCTTCACAGAATACAAAGCTTCTCCAGAAGTCATGGCACAGACCACAGCTTAGACTATTTACTGCTACAATGACCAGCTCTTACTGGTTTAGGAACAGCATGTCATCCAAGGCCAAATGCTATCAAATTTGAATTATGACACCTCTCCCCCCCACCACTTTAAGTCATTTGTAGATATATTGAAACTTTCTATACATTTTCAACGTAGATAACTTTACCTAAAATCTCAGATCACAGCTTACTTATTTGGTCAGAAGCAAAGAAAGAATTTTATTACTGAGATAAAGCACACTTCTTCCCTGCCATCTCTCTTACTGTAGCAATAGAGATGTTTTTACAAACCTACTTCAAGTGTTTATTAAGCTAAGGCAAATGCTTCAGTAGAAGTACTACCATTGACTTCAGTGCAGACAAAATGAATGTTTGTAAGTGAATGTTACACTCTGTTGTAACACAGCTGAGAAGCCTGGCCCTGAACCTAGACACAGCTTCTTTAAAGCATCTGAACAGTTTAATTGAAAGAGAGAACAAAAGCAGTTACTTACACATTTGCATACATGTGCTATGATCCGCAGTGCTGAGTCACAGCTTAATAGACATCCGGTGTCACTTACCTCCAGAAATGGAGCTCGAATCCTTCACACTTATCCTTGCATTTTAAGCAGGGGGCACCAAATCCTTGCTCATGGCCCAGGCCCATCTGTGTAGAGAGCAATACGACTACAGTCAGCTTCAGGAAAATATGCTGCATGAGTGATCTTACTGCTGCCTTTACAATCTGCAATCCACAACTAAAGCAAAAGGTTAAGCTTTCAACTAAGCTGACATCAGGGTCCACTCACCTTTCTATTGTACCTACATCAGTGACCGTGTTCCCACAAACCTGTTCATAAGGTTGAGCTAGCAGGCTGAAAGTTAGCCTAGCCTAAACCAAGTATGTTTCTTGTGACTTGTCTCGCCAGCTGGGTTCACTCTGGAAGCTTCACAGAAGCAAAGAAGCAGATTCTTTGCTGCCCTTCCTTAGGTCTGTGACTGTGAAACCACAGCAAGGCCATAAGACTTCAAGTTAAAGGACATTTAATCCAGCTGTCAGGACAAAGTGATTTGCAGTACATGACTTGGCAAAATACAGGAGATCAAGAAATTAATAGATGCCACATTTATATGCCTTAACCTCAGCATCTGATAGGAATAAAGAAAACATTTAAGTGATTTGTTTCATATTTCCGAGTGTATTTGAGATACCTGGTAGTGATGGAGAGCAGAACATACCCTTTTACAATTACATTTCAGCCAGACTAATACCAGCTTGCTTTCTGAGGAAGAGCAACAGTACAGTTAGCAAAAGCAATGACCATAAATGATATGCAAAGGGTTCCACTGTGAAAAGATTAAAAGGGCAGACGAACCAATTCATAATGCAAGGAAAATATGTGCAAATATGAAAAACAGTGCAGAGTAAAGGCCAGGTATTCATACAATATATCAACCCATCAGCAAATTTAACTGAGGAACAGCCACTGGAAATTCGAGGTGAAAAACAGACCCCAAGCACCTTAACTTATGCATCCGTATAACACAGTAGATTTAAAATGCCTCACTCCGGCTCTTTAAACCTCTGGGGAACGTCGCTCTTAAATGAGATGGATGAAGGACTGTGGAACTGTGGTCACAGTTGGGTGTGCAGGCTCACACCCAGCAGTCAGAGGGGCACCCATCCCCACACTCCCACCCACCACCCCAGCAGCGTGAGGAGCACTCCCAGTTAGCTGTGGCTGGACGCAGTGGGAAGGACAGTCATCGCAATGGAGATGGCTTACGTCCAGTTTGGCTTTTACCAGGAATGGTCAGTGAGCTACAGCTGACAAGCTCTGGTACTAATCTTAGTTCTGGCAACAGTTATACAATGCCAAGGTTAACGAGATGCGGTGATATGGTTCTATTATTAAGTTTGCAATTTACTCTAAGAAGTCATACCACTGTTGTTGTACATACAAGGATATAAACAGCTCAGCTTTCAATTTGCTTCTGTCCAAAATGAAGGAACAAATTATTCACAAACCACTTGCTCAACACAAAGCACGTAATAAGATGCAGGGAAGATCATGTTTTCAGTTATTTTATAATTTGAAGGATCACTGCCCCTGTGGATATTACAAAACTTTCCTGCAGATTATGGGCTATTTAGGGAGAAGAGATACTTTGGCAGCTATTAAGCTACTGCTTGCAACTGCAGGGATGGTTAGGACATGAACTTATTTCTTCCTTTCTTATCTGGAAGAAGAAATACAAGCCTGCTGTGATCTTGGTGACATCTTTATCAGCCCAAGGGCTCAAGAAGTTCATGTTCTAGAGGCACTAATCTGAAGCCAGACCAGAAGAACACCTAAAATAAACATAACTTAATCTTTAAAGTTATCTTCCATCATCTATATTTTTTAATTATGTTGAACATATAAAGCTAACAGGTTTTATGAATCTTTTTAAAAGTTTGTCTCCACTGAAGATGGGTGTTTACAAGGGTCTTCTCATCTGGAATCCAGAGCCCCACTGTACCTTATACAGACACCCCGTATCTCAGAAAACTACTAAGTTCTCTTGTCAAGTCATTGGCCAGGATGTTCTCAAAAGAGGAAGCTAATGTAGCACAAAACAATCACTTTTTTTTTCAGCACAGTTGTTTTTTTTGTTTGTTTTGTTTGGGGTTGGTTGTTCAGGTTTTGGGGTTATTTTTTAAAATCATCCTCTCTAAAAAGCTCCTAAACTTAATATCCATTGCCATCAATAGAGAAAAAAAATCCAACATTAACTCATTCTCTTCTAGCTGCTACTTCAGCTACAAACTGGCACTACTTCTTTACACTTGGACTCTGCCCTCCCTTAAAGAGGGGAAGGAGAAAGAGGAATAATGATAATTCCATTAGTGTTATAATTAGAAGGCTTAGAAACCTAGGATCACTTGTGTATAGAGCACTATTGTACAGTACACAGAGGAATAGCCTTCACATTTCAATTCCCAAAACAGAATCTGAAATGCAAGAAAATGAAAATGAGTTTTGCAATTTTTTTTAATATATTGTTTCCAAACCTTCTAACATTTAAGGTTTTTCTTAGCTAAATATACCTCTTTAAGAGGAAATCAAGGAAAGGAAGTGTGTGCTTTCTAAATGCTCCACCCAAAACATGCTCCCTCTCCAGATTAGACAGACAACAACTAGTCAGCCTACTTGCATCTTCACAACCAGCAGTCTCAGTGCAGATTTCTTCAGAAATGCAGGATTCCACATTATTCTCCCAGTAGTAAAGAGCACACCATTAAGTAAATGTTTGTTTATGCAGCTTGAGACAAATAAGATTAATTAGCAAACAAGATGGACTTGCACTGAAATGCATTTCTGTTTCCTGTGAAAGAGAAAAAAGGAGATGACCTTTCTAGATGCAATGTCTGGTCACCTTATGGGAAAGGTTTAGCTTGAAACTAAGGACCACAAGATTCTGAAGAACTGCATTAGTTGTGATTCCAGATGCATGCACAGCCTCTGCCTTTGTTCTGACAGAGAAACTATGTGGCCACTTGCCAAAAATAAAGATAAAATAACATTAGCACACCGTGCTTTTGTGTTCGACCATCTACAAGTCAGTGCATATAAAATATGCCTTCACACATGCTGTACCAGGACCTGCTTCAGTGGTAAGGAACCATCAGCCTCAGAAGTGACTTCCCTCTTCAGCAGCCAATTCTGCTGTAATTTGGGAAATTCAGAGATCCTAATGCTGCATTGTGTTTCTTCATTGCTGCCACCTACCTTCATTCCCTGTGCCTTCCAAAGGACAAGGCTGGCTCCGTGCTGGAGCAGCCAGAGATACAGAGAGGGCTGGGCATGTACTTGAGCAGGAATGCATGCCCAAGAACAGGAGGGAATCCATTTTCCCCATAAATGGAGTTATGGGAGAAACGGCATAGATAGGTCAGCTGAAATACTGCCAGAAGAGGGTTCCTGCCTGTCTACTACCATTACTTTTAATTTTACAGCAAAAGCTATCCAAAACCATCTGGTATTACTAACATACCCAATATAGATTTAAGCAGTCTGAGTATGGAAGATGATATAAATATGTTTGAGATCATCCTTTGCATGCCGCTTTCAAGATTAAATAGTCCTCAAGGGCAAAGAATTTTAAATGGTTACAGCTAAGTGAGAATTAGTGAAAGACTTCTCCATTTCAGATCAGAATGGAATCCAGTGTCAAGAGTTGGCTATCTTTACATAAAGGAGCCATGGGCAGAAGCTTACTGTCATCTTAAAAGCCCAATGGTCCAGTCCAAGTGTCTAACAGTGTGCTCAGATGTGCAAGAGAAACAAAGCAGTCACTATGAAATAGTTTAAAAGTGGATTATCAGAAGTGTTTATTGCTAAGTTTATTGAACATGACCAAGAACGAGAGTCCAACAAATCCCCTTTCTCCCTACCAATTTAAATCCTCTTGCAAACATTGAAGTCCTGCTTCATTGCAATTTTAGAACACTAATTTCAGAATTTGTATTCCTGTAAACACAGCAGACTTCACAGAGCATCAGACAACAAAACATTTTCCACATGGGATGCTATGAAAAAAAATAAATCATGGATGCAAATAGAATGTGTATGTAGAGGTAGATGGCCAGTTTAATCTGCAGGCTAATATAAATGCACTTATATTGTCAGCTATGGTTTCTCCTATGTGGTAAGAGAAAGTCTGTTTAACAAGTTTGTTCCTACATGGAATGGACTGTGCCGCAGTTCACAGTGCTGGTAAAAAAAAATATTGTGACGAATAGAGGAGTAGCTTTTTAATAGTAAAGAGTGTAATGCCACAGAACTCAAGATTATTGTTAACAGTTACAGGAAAAACAAAGATAAGCCCTAAGAAGTCTTAGATGAATTAAAACATAAGACAGAGCAGTAATTTTTCAAGTTGCCTATACTTGCTTTTAATAAGCACAGATTATTTTAAGTTGAAAGGGCTCTCTGGAGGTCACCCAACTGCCCACAAAGAGAAACAAAATCAGATTTGCCCAGGGCCTTGTCTGGATGCAGATTCAACAACCTATTACAGTGTTAGACCACACAGAGGAAAGAAAACCTGTGTGTTAAATCAGAATCTCTTATACAGCAGCTTCTGTCTACTGTCTCTCATATCATCACTGTAAAGTGACTAGAATTCAATTCTGTCTTTTCTATTCCCTCCCACTAAGCAGCTGGGCACAAACGATGCCAAGAGTAGCCAGACTAAGTTCTACTGGCAGCTGTAATTATTTTACTAGTTCTCATTTAACAGTCATCACATCCAGCACAAATATACCCCTCAAGTAAAGCCAAATGCTCTGACCTTCCTGCCCCTTTACAAAGCAACCCCAGCAGTAAAGGGAAGGTAAAAGAGTAATCCATAACAAAATGCAGAAGCTCTACTTGGCATTTCTAGGTCTCCCTCCCACAAGATTTCTTCTACTTCCTCAGTCTCACCAAAAGCTAATCACCTTAGTTCCACCATCCAGAGCTAACTTGGGTCCTTCCTCCCCCTGAGGTGACTTCTGTTCCACCAGACAGACGAGCTGTATTAATTTTTCACCTTGCCACAGGTAGTAAGACACAATACCAGTAACTTAGCCTCTGTAGAACAGAAATCCTTCCACTGTGTGAGACCCCTCTGGAATTTGAAAGGTTGTGACTGTACAGTGAGAAAGTTATTAGGGGGCTGTGAAAATTAACAATAGTTAACAGTGAGCCCCAGAACAAATTTAAATCCTCTTCACTGTCCTTTTCGCAGATCTGTCTCCTGTGCCTTTGAGCGCTCTGTGGTGAGAAGCGCAGTGTGGTCAATGCTAAAACTATTATTGGATTTAGCATAAAATGGGAGGGATCTTCTGGTTTGAAGATTACCCAACTCTTGATCCATTTGGATGTTTTAGGGTCTACAGCAAGTCATGTTGTTTCCCATTTCCAGTGCAGGCTTGGGAAAAATACCTGTATAGCCCAACAGAACAAACTTCCAGCATATCCTAATGTACTTTAGGATTTTCCAGAGAACTCAAGGTAAAATCCAGTATGCAAAAAAAAAATCCACCATCCTCAAAACTCTGAAAACAGAACACATTAGAAATCTCAGGTGCTGTGCACATTTTATTGACAAGATCTTATTTTGGATCACTACTTTCTGTACCAGCAGAAGTCTTCTCTACTAGGGAAACAGAACAAATTGGAAATTATAATAAGTTACAGCGTTATAGGTTTAAGACAGAAGAGCCATATTATTTCTAACGATTCCAGAATAAAAAAATCCAAACAAAAGATGTTATTATATCTGAATAAAGCTCTTATCTGGATAATGCACACTTCTACAGACACTGTATGAGAAAAGAAGAAGAAGTTTCATCTATAGGGAAGACCAGTATCCCACGGATCATTCTATATTTGTTAGTTAACATGTCTATTAAAATTGATGGGAAGTCTGTCCTAGTTAATTTTTGGCTTTTTTCCCCTCCTCAAATATGCATTTAGATTTAGGGAAAAGTTGACTGGGATTAAGATGTAGAAGCCCGGGTAAGGAAGTCCACTTGCACAGAAAGAAGGATGCCAGAAAGTAGTTGCATCCAACAAAACTATTTGAAAGATGATCGGGGCAGGACGGGCAGAAGAATAAATCAAGGAGCTGTAGCAGCCTATAATAGTAAACAAGTGCTAAGAATTTATTTTATTGTGATGTCTTCATCTAAATATCAAACTGCTCAGAACACAAATATTTAAGACACTGCTACACAGTCTACTGTCAAAAGACTAACAGCTATTAAAGCTATCTCAGCTAGATAGAAAGCAAGTGGTATTTATTAACAAAGTCCAGTATTATACTAGCTAAGTTTGAATGCAGTTGACACGCACTATAACACTGTCTAAACCTTGAATACAGCACTATCCATCACCCAATGCTACAAGAGGCATTTTCATAATACTTATGTATTTTGTTTTGACATCAGTGCTCTTGCCCATCTGCATCTTCTAATATTAGGTTTTCAGAAGCAGACATGGAAATCTACATATTCACTTATTAGGATCTTCAGTCATGAAGGAAAAGGGCTTTTTTCAGCCAGTGCTTTTAGAAGCTGCAACTAAAACAGCCCCAGACTGAAAACAATGTAGAGAGAGAAGGTTAGGGAGGTTTAAAAACCAAAGAGACCAGAAACACACATACAGCGGTACCAGAGTACAGTTACACTTGATGTAATCCAGAATGGTCATGACAGAAGCCCAGAAGCCTCCTTGCTCCCTTGACCCTATTCATTTGACCCTAGATAACAAGCATGACAAGCTCTTATCTTCACAGACCTGCTCTTCCTGCAGGTCTTCAGAACTGAGAACCACCTCACCAACTCTTCCTGTTAGTGGACAGTATGTATTAGGGTTGGGTTTTTTTTTTCAGTTGGTTCTTTTTTTGTTTTGTTTTAACATGCATAAAACATAGGTGTATGGGGTATATGTATATATTATATATACACACACCAAACATGCATATCTATTTAAAATAGACTGTAAAAACCTAATTTTTAACTACAGTATAATATAGATACATACATCCACCCCATTACATCCGTAAACTCTGTATTTGCAAATTAATGGTGTCTTCCTAGCAAGAAGTGTTCCATACAACCACACTTCTTCTACCTCAAAGAATTGTAAGCAACTTTTACCAATAAAATTTCATTCACGATTTCTAGTCACCCCTATTAATAATTTTACTTGGAGGAAAAGAAAAGCATTTCTTTTTTTCCAGGAAAACTTGCAAAAAAAGATCTTGGTGCCTTTAATGACAGAATACTTTTAAGATAAAGTTAGTTTTCCATCTCACCATTTAATTCTTGGCTTAGAATTATGTCATATCCAAGAAAGTTTCACCTGATCTTAAAAGTCATGCAGCCCTGCATCCAAGAAGTCTCTTGGCTTGCTGTTCAGCCATTTCTTTATATTTTATAGTCAAACACCTGGGGGAGTACATTCACCAGAAAAAACTGTCTAGAAAGTTTAACTTAGCCTTGCTGTCTTTGCCAAGCTGATATCGAGGAATGAGGGACAACAAGTAACTAAGGGTGTGCCTTCAGACAAGTGTTCCAGAAAACAACTTACATGAGTGTTTTGAGAGGAAGAATCCCACCACAACACATGCAGGAAGCAGTTAGTCAGTTTCCTTGTTACCAAACCTGAAGTAGTTCCTCTCACCTCTCCACACTTGTTTCATACTTCTCTGTGCAGCCAAACTCACCCATGAATAAATTTGCACTTCCTTGATCTTACTATACATAAAGGAACAGCAAAAGAGCTCTACTATCGTGGGTTTCCATGGCAGTAACACCAAAACAAACAGTGACCTCAACAGGAAGCAGAGGCCAGGAGATATTACTAAATCATGCTTTGCAAAACACGAAAAAGTTTACTTTGCTCCTATACATACCTCATTCACCATTCATTTATCAAAGAGCATTACAGTTGTTGACTTAATGATGTCTAAAGCACTCTGGTTTTCCACCGTAACAGAACAAACCAAATCTCACACCTATAGAAAAACCACACAAACGTTCCACACTGGAGAAGTTGCCCCTCTTCCCTTCAAAATCCTCTGCCCCTTCCCTATCACAATCAAAGTTCCGTTTATAAAGCAAGTATTATACTGTGAAAGCTTATACAGAATAGACTCACTGTTAGATTCTTATTCTCTCTAGCAAAGCACAAGACCATGCTGCCAGCAGGACTGTGACCTACTAATTCATTTTACCAAGTTCAGAGGTGACAGACAGGGCAGGAATCCAGACCAGTAGAACTTTGTTCTAACAGTCTTCAATAAAAAGCATTCAATCTTTATTTTCCCTATACCCTCAAAGCACAGTTTGAAAACACAGTGTGTACTGTATTTGGGAGAATTAGTAGTCTGTTTGTTGCACAAGTACTTTTCAAGCTGGAGCTACTGTTTTTTAGGCTTCAGCTCTGTCATGCAGTCTCCTTTTATATACAGAGCTATCTTTATGGTCCTCAAATGCAACAGTAAGTCAAATTCCTCCTAAAAAGAAAGACGAAACCACAGTCAGCCTTGAAGTCACCATTCCCTTTAAAGGGAAATTACAACAGAGTAAGGAATCAGACTTTGTATTTCCACAATATTTCCACAAGACTGCCTTGCAACTCCATTTTCCCACACTATTCACTGCTAGATACTTGTCCGAGTTATTTTGTCTCCAGGAAGCACAATGACCTGACTACAAAAGAGTTACATGCTATTCCACATATACGTACATGTCAGGTATATGTTTTTAGTATATATTTCATATATATTTATAAATCTCATAAATATTTCATTCTGAAATTAGTCTTGCATGCAGACTGTGGTTGTCCAGAAGTCAGGATCCTGATTACTTCTGCCCAGTGTTCTTGGAAACTTCCTACCCAAGAGGCAGGTCAGCCACTCGCTATTCCCTAACATTTACCAGGTGGTAAATAGGTACAAGTCACTACAAGATAAAAAGTCAACACAAGATAACAAGCAGATTTTGTCAAAAGACTCAAGTTATTTTGGCCCCAGGTGCAGGACATAAAGATAGGGGTGAGAACCATGACATTCGATTAAGTTACCCATTAGTGCTGATGGGCCAAAAATCTGACAGGGACATCTCTACCATCTACCACAAGTTTCTCTTAAAGGCCAAGTACTTCACTGGTTTTGATACGCTTGACTGGAAACTTCCCAGAATATTCTTCCATTTTTCATGAGAGAGGGAAGTTGACAAAAAGAGATGTAAAAGATAAGGGAATAATCAGGTTGAGAATAGGAATTAAAGGATGGATACTGAAGATATGCAGCTATTGCAGAGTTGACAAGAACTGTTATTTATTCCAATGTACAAGATCTGAGGAAGTCTGGAGTAGAGTGAATACTGGCAGTCAAAAAAGAAGGAAAGTATTTAGTAGCAAACACACCAATACATAGCAAAGCTTCCCAGTTCTCCCTGCATTAACTTCTGGCAGAACCTTGTCTGTTCTCTTGGGAACACTCTTGGGCTTCACACAAGTTGGAGAAAGAAGGTGATGAGTAAATGTGAACAAAGAAGGGGAGACAGAGGAAGAACAGAAGCAGTTTGCTGAACATATGTATAATAGAAACAGAGAAAACATGAAGTTCTTCACATCATACACATCTCTTAGCAATATTGATACTCAAGCTGAACAGAGTAGAAAATACAGATTACTTTCTACAAACAGAGCTTTGCTGGTTTCTTTCGTGGCACTGGCTTCCATGTCTGTCTGAGCAGGTTCTAAAAAGTCGTCAGGTATCTTCGAAATCAATGAAGAAGAGTTAAAGATGACCAAAATATGTCAAAAATAGTCAGATAAACTTACAACACACACAGCTACCCAATAACTACAGTGCAATTTAAAGCAGCTGTTCAGCAACTATAAGTTCACTCAAACCAACAGTCTGCTATGAGCGGAATTTTATCAGTATTTCACAACACATATTTATTTTCTCTTTAGATGAAGAAATTCTGAATAGGAATGCTCTGCCTTCCACAAACAGGCATCTCTCCCCTCTCTGGAGTTTAAGTTTTAAAGGGTGCTTAGAAAAATATAAGCAGATCTACTCAAGAAGCTTGTTTTTGTTACATACAAGCAGTCACGCAAAGGGGACAACCCTGTGCATACAGTACTTAGCTACACCAATCTATACACAGCTATATACACATCCATATAAGTTGATCAGGGCATAAGATATGTAGTTTCTCTGAACCAGGACACTCATCCAGGTGACATTATCACATGTTGTGACATCATTCTGAGACAGCTGTGACTCAAGGCTAGCCTCCTTCAACAGGGTTCAGCCTTAACAGGAAGCCTTCCAGACTGCACAACTACTTCCATATTTGAGCTGGTTTCTAACCTGCAAGTTGGAAAAGCATACAGGTATACAAAAGTGCCTATGTAGACTTTAAAATAAGTACTATCCTAAAATACAACAATTCAGGAATACAAACCACGCACGCCCATATAACATGAACTTCAAAAGACTAGTTTTGATATATCAATGAGGGTTGTGTACAGATTTAACCCATGTCCATACACAGCGCTCCTCCTGCCTTTATCATATAGTCTCAGATACTATAAATAAGTTCTCAATAAAAGAAGAGATCGCTTAAGTGCTGCATTTAGTTTGCAAAAGCACTAAGAAGCACCGATTCACGTGGTGCATCCCACGTGAAATGAGTTCTACAGGTGAAGTTTTAAACTGCAAGGTTTAGAAAGAGACCTAACACAACTGGATCACTTACCACCTTCTGTTACTTACCCTTCCCTCCTTGCCAGTTTGACTGTAAACTAGCTAGTTGATATGTTTAAAAAACAAACAAACAAACAACCCCCCCAAAAAAAACCCCACAAACAAACAAAAAACCCAAACAATAAACTTGAATTGCTGTCTCAGGAGGGTAATCCGTACAAACGCTGACAACACGCTCGCAACGGGTCACCGACATCAAAGGTCAGAAATTAATCTTTAGCACATCCGTGAACAGCACTCGGGCTGCGTGCAGCTATTAGATTTCAGGGTTTTGGGTTTCACGTTTTCACCTGAAAGACGGCAACGCCCGCGCGAAGGGGCAAGGGCCCCCCCGGCCACCTGGGGAACAAACCGCGGCGTCTCCACCGGGGGAGCAGCGGTGTGTGCCGCTTGAGGCCGAGGCACCAGGGGGTCATTTCAGAGGCGTTTCCCACCTTCCCCCAGCATTAGGATGGGGAGACGGCAGCCGGGCGGCGAGAGGGGCCAACCCCAGCAGAGCCCCCACCACGGGCGGCAGCGGCCAGAAGGGTTCGCGGCCGCTCGCCCGTCCGTCCGTCCGTCCCTGCGGCGGGAGGTGGCCGCCGGCCGGCGCGGCAGGTAACTCGGCGGGCGGCCCCCACCTTACCTTTTTGACTTTAGTCTCCAGGTCCATGGTGCCGCCTTGCCGGGCTCCGGAGCGGGACTGGGCGGGGTGCGAGGCGGCCCCTG